>JACEGR010003383.1:0-106203 GCA_014170235.1 Listronotus bonariensis
TTACGACTTTTGAAATAAATAAGCATCCTATCTTTTCTCTATCCCTATATTCCTTTTCCTTATGTTTCTCTTATGAATTTTAGCACCTTTCAATGTCTACAGTTAAGTACCTTGTTAATATCATATTTTGTAGTTCGCCATTTCGTCAAGAAAATAATAAGCCTCTTATTTTAAGAAGAGAAGAGAAGTTTATTCTCTATAAAAATAACTTTCTAAAATAGTGGTAAAAACTTAAAAAAAAAAAACGTTTGAAAATTAGAAGGGTTATCAGTTGTCCTTAGTAAACGTTTATTGGAAGTATATGCGTACCATTAAAAGGGATTTTTTTATTTTTAAGTAAAATAAAAATATATTATGCAACAAATATATTT
Organism: Listronotus bonariensis; assembly: GCA_014170235.1. Classification (NCBI taxonomy): domain Eukaryota; kingdom Metazoa; phylum Arthropoda; class Insecta; order Coleoptera; family Curculionidae; genus Listronotus; species Listronotus bonariensis. The sequence goes on from JACEGR010003383.1 coordinate 372, forward strand.
GTATGCCTAAAATAATAACAAATATTGAGCACTGCAAAAAAAAACAAGCTGTCTACTTTTTACCTTAAATAAACCTGTAAACTTGTTATGTTTTATATTTTTGTTATCCCAAATACTAGCGTTCATCAAAAATCTTCATTTAATGTGAACTCCATCAGCTCAAAATTGACTTTCCAAAATATTTTTTTGGAAAGTAAATAAATTAATAAATTAAAAAAAAGTATTTTTTAAAACGAATTTATTGTACAGCATAAGGAACTTTTTAAAATTATCCCATACTTTTTTGCGGTTATGGTTTCTAGTAAAAATAAAATATTTTTCTTTACAGTGCAGTAAATTAAAAATGTATTAAAATAACAACCGTACTAAAAATCAGCCCAAGCCAGCCTATAATATAAAGATTGATTTGAAAATTGCAAAGATTTTATTTTTTATATTAAAGAATATGTAATTTTAATAAAAAATCGCCTTGTATATTAAAGCTAAATTTATATATATATATATATATTAATATACATTCCGTAAGGATGCCACTGATAGAAACAATTGTAATTCTTTTACATTAAAAAATGCTTAATTGTGCTTGGTAGATGCGTGCCAAATTTTATAAAAATATCTCAAAAAATTTTAAAGTTATTATAAAAATACGATATTTTTCTTAAAATATTAACACTCTGTAGTTTTAAAGTTAAGAGGTTTGGGACATAATATGTTAATATGAACTTTTCTTCCTAAAATGGTCTAAGCAAACATATCCTGTATTTTTAGTCATTTATGATAAGAATACGATATTTTTCTTAAAATTTTACCACTCTGTAGCTCAAAAGTTAAGAGGTTTAGGACATAATTATATTAATTTAAACTTTTCTTTTTCAAATCGTTTAAGAAAATGTCCTGTATTCCAGGTTTTTTTTGTACATTATTCAATAATAATTTGGCCGCCCCCAAATTTGGCAGCCCACGTTTTCGACTTCCGCTAGGATCGGCCCTGGGTGTTAAAGCAAAGTAAAATAGTTAAGTGTTTTTTTAATTAAGCCTAACTTTTTTCTTTTGGTGGAAATTACAATTCTAGCTTAGGTGCGCACCATTTTCCCACTCTTCCTTACATAGTAACACGTACCTATTAACTTAACAATTACAACAAATTTTCTTTTAATTATTATTTTACAAAGCAATGACGGTTATTATATAGGACCTTTGGAAAGTGTAATTTTAGAAAAAAAAGAACTTTGTTTTTGATCTACAGAGGGTTAATTTTTAATATTTTAGGTGGTTATTTTAATAGGCCATGTACAGAGTTTTTATTTATATTTTGCTACCCACTTTTAACTTTAAATAAGAAGGATATAAAAAAAGGCCCTATATAAAAGTTTTATACTTTTTTATTTATTATTTTTAAGTATATAAAAGTTAACAAATAAAGATCACAAATTTAAGAAAAATAAAAAGTTAAACTTATGTCACCATTAAAAAGGTCTTTAAAAATGCTTTACAAAAATACCATATTTGAGATATAAATCTTTAATAGTTTTTAAAATATGACAACTTAAATCTGAAAAATTGTATAAATAATTTCTATTATACCTACCTACGGCACTAAGGTGAGACTGTAGATGTAAAGGAAATTATACCCAGATTTAAATGGCCATATTTCCGAAAGTAATAAAAATAGATTGGTAGGGTAGGGCGGGGCTAGTTGAGCAATTTTTCACATGATCAGTTATAGCTCCTCAAAAATAAGTCTTAATGGCTTATAATGCATACTGATGGATTAGCAATTTATCCCTTATTAATAGTGTCCATAGTATTTTTTTTTCTAATAAGTCAAATTTAGGAGCTACATATATTTTAATGTAGATCGTCAAGTATGCCAATGTAGTCCATAGGTGAGGTAAGTTGAGCATGGGGCTAGTGGAGCACTTAGAAAGTATAGTCAAATTATGGCTTGAATGTTTGATACGTTTACAATAAAAATACATTTTGACAATTTTCCTTTTATATTTATAATCCTATAGTGAGAAAACAACAAATCTCATTAATAAAACAACAACGTACCTAGCTTAGCTTAACTATTGAATTCATCCTCGTTTTTTTAACTTTTTAAGCGGTTTCATTTTGCTTCTCTTGTAATGCCCTCTGCATCTGTTAAAATTGCAGCTTTTCTCTATCTTCTGTTTAATTTGGCTAATTTTCTTGGACCAGCCTTTGGGTATGGTCGAACTATTTCCAGAGAAAATTTATAAGTTAGATAGGTCAGCTCGGTTTCTTTGTTGCGTGTACAAAGTTCGGGTTGCAGCCTTTTTTAAATCTTAAGGAGAGTCTAGTAGTCTTACTGTTATAAGTCCGTATCCTAAGAAATAAAAAATAAAACATTTTATACTTAAAGCCGTGAGGTTAATTGGGCAATTGTAGCTCAACTAACCCCGACCTGAAATTTTAAAGGAAAAGTAAATTTATTAGAAAACCGGTTAGAATTACATCTAAAATCTTTATACATATTAAAACTGAAATAAATTTACTAGAGATTAACACTTATGCTATTGATGCTTTCGCGTGCGGTCGATAGTTTTTGGGATATTTTAATTGCCCAACTTACCTCTATGCTCAACTAGCCCCGCCCTACCCTATGCTAAATGTGGTATTTTTGAAAAGCTTTTTAATAGGTTTTTAAAATACCTTTTTAATGATGATATAATTTACAGGATGTCCCATTTAAAAAAGTTTAGCTTTTCATTTTTCTCGAGTTTTTGATGCTTACCTTTTTCTAATTTTATGCTTAAAAGGTAATGGATAAAAAGAATTAAACTTCTATACAGGTCGTTTTTTTTCTATCCTTCTTGCTTATAGTTAAAAATAGGTGGCAAAATATAAATGAAAATACTGTACATTTTTAAAGAAATCTTCTTAAAAACATAATCTGTTTTAGGTACTGTGTCAATTTAAGTATAATAACATTTTTAAATATTTTCGGGATATTATCCTTTCTGGGTCCTGACCCCGTTTATTTTTTCTGTGTAAGACTACTAGATTTTTTAATATTTAGGTTGCCTATTCTATTACCTAACTTTTTGCTTACACAATTGTTTCGTGAACAACTTAATGAGACTGTTGTAGATCCCGCTCACTAATTGCATAAAGTTTCAGATCATTCATAATAAACAGATGGGATGCTCCACTGTCTTCCAGGTGGTCCACATAAATACCAAAGATTCTGCCGAAGGGTCACGGACACGAAAAGCAGCGGTATAACAATAAAGAACTGAATGAGCCGCCTTGAAATACGCCCCGTTTGGGTTGAAAGGAACCTTAAGAACTTCAAGCTAGTCATGTGTAACACTGTGTTGAATGACACTTTTGTGTTAAAACCGTTCTGGGTGTCATGGGTGTTGAAACAGCGTTCATGAATGTAATGACACACTGACACACTGACACCTCACATGAAACTCAACGAAACCGACACACTCGGCAACACTTTAACAGATGGCGTGATTCAAGATTTCGTTTCGCATTAACACAATGACACCACGGATGACACCGACCCCAACAGCGACCAGCGACACAGACGATACACTACAGTAACTCTTTAACAGATGGCGGTATTATTGTCGAATGCAGACATTGCCTTGATTTAGGATTTTTAAAAGTAAAATACAGTTGTAAGTAACTTAGTAAACAAGTTTGGTGTTAGTGAAAACCAAAATAAAGGGTAAAATTTTGTCCAAGTTGAACATTAGGAAGATATCGCTGTACAAAGATCGCGGTATATAAAAAAAAATATTTTTTTATTTTTCATCTTTAAAGCAAAATAAATATGTAATATATAATAATAATAGTAATTAATAACAATACTTTATTTCAAATTATAATTTACAAGTAAAAATATAATGATAAAACCAACCAACTCCGTGCTACAACTGGCTACAACACACTTTGCCAATTTCAAGAAACAATTTTATTGTATCGTAACACTCGTGACACTTTTGTGCTGAAACCCGCAGCTCGCCACATTTCGCCATTTTGTCAAGAAACAATTAAATTGTTTCATGACACCTTTGTGTTGAAACACTGTGTTGATACCGAAGCCGTTGTCAGTGTTACTGTTTCAACACCCAAAAATTTAGGGTGTTACCCATGACTACTTCAAGCAGATACAAAAGTAATTCGTATGATGTCGAGTCAAAAACTTTCTGTTGTCAATTCATGCAATACTAAGTCACTCCACACAAAGGTCGGTAAAACAGCGACGAAACCGCAATTTTTACAGCCTTCGGCAGCATATATGCATACCCCAGCAATCCGCAATCTTTAGTAAATAAATACAATACAAAACAGTATTGTATTTTGTTTACAGTGTGGAAGTAATGTTATGATTGCTTGCTTGCACTGCTTTCTCCAACGGCATCTAAAGAAACATACTATGAGAAGAAAATTAATAGGAAAAGTTTCTAGAAAAAAAGGACTTAGAGATTTTGGACGATTTTAATAAACTTTATAACAAAATACCTAACAAACTTTTAGCTAATGTGATCAATTATTATGTTTTGGTAAAGGACAAAAAAATTCCTTAAATATTCTTTGGAGGTAAATCAATTTACTTTAACTGTATATTTTTTAAGTCCTAAAGCCCAAGGTATTTAAGCAAAATATTAACTTTTTCAACAAAACGCTGTTTACGTCTTACATCACAAATATCATGTAAGTCTGTACTTAAGAATAGCCTATTTAGAGCTCTTGAATTTTAAAAGTAAATCAGTGCAAGCTCATGATAAACCTTGTATTTTATGCATTGATGTCATAAAATCCAATCTTTTTATGACACAGGTAATGATCAATTAGTTGGGTTCCAGGATATTGGAAATAAAAAAGGACTCATTTATTTGCAAAAATGCTTTAGTATGCAGTAGGGGGACCAAATTAGTCATGAAAGCAGCCCTTAGCCTATTTTTTTCATCTGGTCCTTATTAAAAGCAGCAAATTCAAAGCAAATTATGGAAAGATCATAAAACTAATAAATGAAGGACTTTTTGTTGAGGGAATATCAAGTGATATAGGTTCCAATTTTTTAGACTTAGACAGATTGCTTGGAGTAGCTCCCGAGAATCCAGAATGCCAAGTGGAAAATCACAATTTCTTATATACAGGGTGTTTTCTAACTACGGTACAAAACTTAAGGAGGTACTTTCTTATGTATTTTTAAAAAGTTCTTATAGACATATTATGTCTAGACTTCCTTTAATTCTAAGATACACGTCGTTAAAGTTTTCAAAAAAGTCGGTATTTTTTAAAAATATCTTAGGAGCCCTTTTATTGATTTTGATAATATTTGGAAACCGTATTTAAGGTAAGTAAGGTTAGCTTGTAAAGCTTTACCTAGATTAGGTGGGTCCAGGGTCGTGTCAGTGGACATCAAAACCAATATTATTGTAAAAAAAGTAAATTAATAATTTTATTTTTTAGTCCATTATACTTTCTACGAATCTACCTTCGTTTTCGGGAAAAAGTAATAAAGCTAGTTTAGTTTATCTTAAGATAAATAAGCAGTCATTTTATGAAAAATTGTAATTTTTTCCATTTAAAATGGTCGAAATTGGTTATTTTTTTAATTTTGGATTTAATTTAATGCTGTTTAGGGCTAGTTTTTAAAATGACTTAACGTGCCTTTATTTCTGGATAACGATGCGACCTACAAAAAAAAATACAAGAGACTAAATAGTTGCACCCCTTATTGCCTAATTTAAATAATATATGAAAACCTTATTAATGGTCAGTCGCATAGTTTTTTTTTCGAATAATATTGGCTATAGTGCCCACTAAGACGCCACTGGGTCCTATTGTCTTAATCTAGGTAGAGTTTTACAAGGGCCTTATTAAACTAAATAAGTGTACCGAATTTTATCGACATCGATTTAAAGGATCCTAAGATATTTAAAATATACCGACTTTTTTAAAACTTTAACGCCCACCCTAAAATAAAGCGATTCAGAAGATATGTTTTTAGGAACTTGTTTTATTAAAAGACATAAGAAATCATCCCCTTTTAAAGATTCAAAAATATCTATTTTTTTAAAGTTGCGAAATAATAATTTTTTCCAACCGGGCAACCGTCTTGTTAAAACCAAATGTCAGCTAGGTTGACCTTTAAATTCCCCGGAGCCGGTAATATTTGTTGTTCTAGCAATTGTAAATACCGTTGGCGATTTTAGTTGCCATCTACAAAAAATAGACCTATAATAGTGTAACCCAAAATTATCACCCAAACATTGAGTTTTTGCGGATACTGGGTTCTTAAAGGTATACCCAACGTTTATAATTCTTCGACCAATACCAAACGAATGAAGGATTATAGTGGCAGTGGCAAAACTAATCATTTCGATCAATTTTTGTATTTTGTAAATGTAATGTATTCTTAAAACATGCTCAAATGTACACTTTTTACTACGCCAACTGCTTCGGCAACTTTCGTACTAGAGCAAGGCTCGCTTGCTTTGACGAAAGCACAAGTATTTACATACCTTTCCAGTTGCGTTTCATCTTCTCGGATTTGTTTTTCATTGTAATGAAATTTTTGTAACAATTAATGCAACCCGATTTCTTTAACCTTTTATAAATTTAATTAAAAATTGTTTGAGAAGTCGGCACGGGTTGATCTGAATGATTAAAAATTAAACGCCCAATGACTTCTTCGGCACTTTCAGCAATACAGTACAATTTATTAATATGAATCTTTTGTTTACGAGTATACATTTTTAAAAAGATACCTTTTACTTAACACACCGAAAGCCTAAGTGAAAATGACTTTAGCCAGCTGGCTGACTAAGCAGTAAGCAAGAAAAAAGCGTTTAACGACGACTTACCTCTCCAAACAAACACGCCTAAATAAACCTACAGTGTTTGTGTTATTTTAATTTTTTTAGAATGAAGCTTTATTCTACTAATAAAGCCCTTCATTGAGGTATTTGTGGAAAATATGTAATCACCCACTTTGTGGCGGCAGCCATCTAGGATTTTTTTATAGTGAGCTCTATTCTACCAATAACCTTTTTTTATTTGATATCCATATTGAGGTTTTTGTGAAAACAAAAATTAAAAAAACAAGGTGTTAATTAATTTTTTATTGATGTGAAATTATAGATTAAAGACGGGGTTATCAATAACTAAACCCATTTTTTAAATTTGATTCGTAGAAATGCACAAAAAAATTATATAAATCAAAATATTTATTTTAAGCTTAAGAAACGCCGCTATTAGTCCCTAAAACACCTATTGATTAAATTAGTTCCGTCTTTAAAATATTTTTTTGTCATGGATGTTAGTAAGAAAGATATGTTATGTTTATATTATAAATAAAAGTTCAACATATGAACTGCGGTTTTTAAAATATTTTAAATAAATACTTCAGATGTTTAGGACGGCACATTTTTGATCATCTTAAATTTTGATTAGACCTATAAAAAATTGCACAGGTTTGCACAGTTTAAGACTATTAAGGATAATGGATGGTACTTCTTTGGGTACACGCCAAAATTAAATTAAAAGTACTAAAAAACCAAAAAAAATTTAAACAAGTAAAAGATAATTAAAAATCGACGTTTCGGTGGCAAATCTGCCTCCGTTGTCAAGACAAACAACAATAAAATAATAAAAATGAAAACTTACTATTATTCAGGCTTTAAAATTCAAATTTTTTTATGTTTTTCTCGGATATTCTGAAAATTTTCAGAATATCCGAGAAAACATAAAAAATTTGAATTTTAAAGCCTGAATAATAGTAAGTTTTCATTTTTATTATTTTATTGTTGTTTGTTCTTGACAACGGTGGCAGATTTGCCACCGAAGCGTCGATTTTATACTTTTACTTGTTTAAATTTTTTTGGTTTTTAGTACTTTGAATTATTTTGGCGTGTACCAAAGTACCATCCATTAAATGAATCCGCCAAACTACAGAACATATCTTCAATTCAGGTATGGACTATTAAGGATAGTTATATAATTCATTTGGAAAAATGACATTATATACATTTTTGTCTACTAGCTGCTACTAAGGGCACTATTCATTTTTTTGTACAGCCAGTCCAAATAATTAAAAATAATGATTTACTGGATGAATGATTATTGTTTTACGAAATTCAAAAAGAAAAGCAATGTTTCTAGAAAAATTAAATAATTGCTACAAACCGAATAAAATTTTGTAAAAAACGACATTGCATCAGATATCCTTAAGTTAATGAAAGATTCTAAATAAATAATGAAAACAATGAAGCCGGAACGAAATCTACTTTCAAAAGTCGTAAAAGACTCCAAGCAAATTTTTGCGATGCATTTTTAAAACAAAAAAATAGGAGGGGAGGGGGTAAAAGATTTCCTGAAACGTAAAACGAACTCGCTTTACTTTGCAGTTTCGTCAAAAATCTAGCACCAAAATTATATTCGAATTTTAAACCCAAAAGTTTTTCAGCTTTATACATATATTAAATAAATTAAGAAGAAGTTTATGCATCTAAAAATGCACAAAAAACATAAACATGAGTACAGAAACGTTCCACTTTTACGATACGAGGAGTTATGTATTTTTTGTCCCTATACCTTTATTTTACATTTATTAAAAACCTGTTAAAGTGGTAGATAAGTTTTGGGCTCATGTAGTGTATTATTAAAGGTCATATTTAAACTTACCAACATAAAGGATCGTATTTTAACTTTGTTTCAAGAAAATGCTTTCTAAAAAATTACTACGAGTCCAATAAAATTAAAAAAAACACCAAAGAATAATCTGATTTTTATTTTACAAACAGTGCGTCAGAACGTGGCCCCTGGAAGGCCTTTTAGGGTTTTTCTAAGGTTCTTTAAACCAAAGTTATTCTGGCTCTTAAAAACCTCCTTTACTTTTCCAATAACCAGTGGCCTCCAGGTTTTTGCTAAACAATAAGAACGCTACTGAGCTAGGATTTTTATAATAACAGTTTGTAACACCTTATGCACTAAATTTTAACAATATTAACATATAGAAAATACTTTAAGGTTTTAAACGTTTGCATATTAATTAATTATATCTAAAAAAAGGATAAAAAGCAACAAAAACAATTTTATTTAAAAAATATTACATTTATTTTTAGTTGTATTTTTTGCTAATATAATTTTAGATTTTACTGTATTTTTAAAAAACTCAACAAAGACGTAAGTCATGCAAAATTGCACTTAATCTAATTGTTAGACTATGTTTAATAATATATAAGCACCTAAAAAATCAGTTTTTAAAAAGCCAACTGAATCATTGATTTTTGTTCCAAACTCCCTAACTTTGTACGCACTGTGCGACACCTCTAGAGACCCCAATAGTTGCACTACCTTCTTATCATCCAACAGAGTCAGAAACAATTCAGTGGGTAGGCTGCTTTGCTCCTCCAAAACAATGGCGCTCTTGCATACCCCTCAAACTAATTTAATTGTGGAGCATACCTTTCGACAAGCCCAAAAAACAAGGTGGCACCACTGGTTAATGCTCATTTCTTTTTCACTTACATCTCTTTCTTACTATCTCTTTTCGTAACACAGAAATCCTATCCCTAGATTTCTGTTAACCAATCTGTATGTATTTAGTTTATATCTCGAAAAATATAAAATTTTCAAAACAAATCTTACTACAATGGATTCCACGTAAAAATATCAGTTTTTACTTACCCTGCAATTGCAACGAAATCCGTACACCCTGTATATTGACATCTCACATTCCTTGTTTTAGTATTTTACCTGTCAAAATTATATTTTTTAGATTCTCATCCAAAGTGCCATGATTAAGCTAAAACGGCTTTATTTTAAGTGAAGTAGCCATGGAAAAAATAAAGATAATCATCTCTTTTTTTACGAATTCTCAGTGCTAAGTCAAAGTTGACAAACTCCTATTTATAGTCATATCTCATTTTTTTATAGAACGAGGGTGGCTCATTAGCATATTTCGAAATAAAATAATTATTTCTAATAATTTGGTACCACATAGGCGGTATTTCGGGATAGATTTTTATCCAAAAGCATGTGATTTAAGCTATTCTAAACTAATTCTTTTATTAAATAATACCGATATATGACAACATTATCAAAGTTTGACTCCGCCCCTAAGTGTTAAAAAATGAAAAACTATTTATTTAATTTTTTCCTTGGCTTCTTCACTTAAAATAAACCGCTTTTGCTTTATCGTGGCACTCTGTATTGAAATATTAAAGAATAAATTTTTGACAGCAAAAATATCAAAACATGACATGTGAGGTGCAGTAGCGCAACTGTTTATGGAATATATTTTCCAAAAAATACAAATATGTTTTAAATTATTAATAGTTTTTGGGGCTAATTGTCCCTCCATTCACACCCCTAGTGGGATATTATTGTATTTAGAGTGCAATATTAGATCGAAATAATATACACTAATATACAATATACCGGTTGTGCCATTTAAAGTTTGAAAGTAACAGTCATTTCCTGTTAACCCGGAAGTAATAGAAAAAAGTGAATAAATTAATCAATCCAAATTTATGTCAAATAACGATGGACTTAATTTCATCTTTCTTTTGTAAATTATAAAAAAGTTATAGAGGGAACCATCAGTGACTTAACGTAGGTAACGCAGATGGTACCCGATACTTCAAAGTCATTGAAGTTTTTACCTCTATTGCTTAGTAAATTTTATTTGAGTTTTTTATATTAGTCATTTTGCATTATTGTAGTTTTTATCTAAAAAATAATTTATTATGAAAAACTAATACAAAATCTAATACTAGGTAAAAAATTTAATGACTTTAAAGTATCCCGCATGACCATTATTTACCATTGATATGAAATTATGTTTATTTCGGTAAAAATAATAGGTGTAAACTACATAGGTATTATCTACCGTTTATACCTGCCAACTTTCAAACTGGTGCCTCGTCAGTTTTAGTATAAGGAATACCTTGTTTAATTTGAGTTTTTAAATATCAAAATGTTTCGTTTAAAAAAAATAAACAAGTGTATAAGATATTATTGTTTATTATCTTAAATGCCTTTTTATATTATTGAGTATTAATTGTTTATCTAGGAATTCGATTAATGTCAGAATTTTCAACACACTAGTTTAAAATTTGCAAGAGTTTAAATGGTAATACCTAAGCACTTTACACCTAATATTTTTAACTAAACATTTTTTTCTCTAATAGTACTTAAAGAAAAATACTTAAATTTTATACTATTGTATAGCAAAAAAAGCGGGAATCCAGTAATAAAATAAAAAAAATGGTATATTATTGCAGTTAAAAAACTTTAAGTTAATTTCCGCGAAACTGAAAATCTGGCAATGTCGACGATATAACCACTGAATTTCGTGTGTGCTTTTTACCCTAGAATGGAACCGAACCGAATTTCATCCAATTTAATTTAAAACTCTTTGGGATATTTGAGGTTTTTGGACTTTTTGGACAAACTGTAGAACGTTTCAGTATAAATTAGGACCTTTTATATTTGCGCTTCAGAAATTTTTGAGAAACGACATAAAATTCGTGTTCATCCCATTTGTTCCGCTTTGTCTAAATAAAAATGTAATTACCTTATTTTAAGCCCTAATAACAGCTAAAGATAGACTTATAGTACCGCATTAAAAAACACGTAGATTTATACATATAGAATCCAAAAATAAAATAATAAATAGGGTGTTCCATTTAAAAACGGAAAATTTATGGTGTTAATTTTTTTGTTTTCCATAAATGCAATTTCTAGTTACGATATTTAAATTCCCCGAGCTAAAATACTTTAATTGGCTATCTTAAATTTTTAGGAAAACAGAGAAAAAAAGTTAATTTTCCTCTTAAATGGAATACCCTGTACATAAAGTAGTGCCAAAAAAATATATAAAAGGATTTTACCAGTTTTTTATGCAGTATTAAATAATAAAGAATTATTTTTTTAAAGACGTTCCCAAAAAAACACTTTTCTTAGAATTTGTTTAAAAATTCGAATCTACATACTTATAAGTGTCCTCTATCCATAGAAATTTTTTAAATTGGTCTTGCGGGACTATGTTTTGAAATACAAGCTTTTTAAATTTGAATATTTAATATGTAAGTCCTATCCTGACGGACTTTATAGGGCACGTTTAATAACATATTATTTTAACTTTTTTAAAATTTTTACCAAAAACTGAGAATCAATAGTTGAGGATATGACAAACGTTTTTCTTAAAAAAAAAACACTTATTGGCGGTACTCGTATATGAGGTATCTCAAAAATGTGAATTTTGCTCAAGAGGAAACTACTATTATTTTTTACAATATCGAAAATTTTCATATAAAAAATATTTTTAAATTTAAAATAGCGTTCAAATATGCAAACTTGTTTATTTCAACTATTTTTGTAAAAGATAAAAATGAAAAACCGAAAAAACCGTTTTTTCTACTTTTCTCAAAAAATTTTGAGGTTATGGTAAATTTAGTTATTGCATAATATGTAGTTTTTTTTAACGTCTACAACTTTTACATTTTTTTTAATAGGAGTTATTATTTAGCTTTGGAAAAAACATTTTTATCCTTAAAAACCACGCCTAATGCATTATTTTGGTCCGGAAGTATTTTTCTTACATAGTTAGGAGGCACTTAACAAAAGTATACCATTAGTTAGCTGCAAGGCATTTTTTCCAAATTAGGTATTTCGTCTGGACTATTATTAATTTTATAACTTATTTTTCTTTTCTGAACAAATCTGTCATTCTTTAATTACGAAGTCATTATTGTACATTTTTGAAAGTAAATATATACTTTAAAAATTTTTAAAACAAATATATGCTTTACAATTGGAGAAGAAAAAAATGTACCGACGCCTGTAGGGACTTTAATGGTCGCAGTACTCTTAGGGAACGTCCTTAAACTGTTGGACTTCCAACTAACTGACATGCAAGTGCTAAATAGCAACAAAAATTGGTAAAAATAAAATGCAACATAGCATGATTTATAGGAATAAATCCCCAGCAGTCAAATAAATTTTTCTTTGGTATGCTTGACAAGCCATGCTTTGAAGCTGCCGAATGACTTTTTGTCGCTGTGATGTAACAAATGCTTCATGTGTTTCTTGAATCATACTACAACATATATTTGCTGTTTTTGCTGCTTCGGATATCAACTGTTCTCCAGTGAATGCCAAGCACAACATTTGCATCTAAAATGGTTAAATTATTAATATATTTAATAAAAGTGTTTTTCCACGACCGTTCAAAATAATGCAGTTTTTTTAATCGTTAACATGAAGATAAAGTGCTTTATTCAATTAAACTACATAAAGTGTTAAAAAAGCAACTTTCATGCCTACTACAATAAACTTAAATATCAATTTAGGCAATGTAACAGTAAACGCAACATCAACTGAACCAAACGGTCAAGTTACCTTTGATTTCGTCATTATTTCTTTTAGTTTATATGTCACTAGTTTTAAAATTTGACAGTGTGCAAAAAAATTTAATAAAAATTATTTTAAAATAATAGTTTTTTTTTATTATCTTTGGACAAACCACAAAGGCTAAAAGCGTAAATACTAACGTACCGTGGGTGTCTTAAGCGAGGTAAGAGGAAGTTTGTTGACACGGGACTTAAATATTTGAAGATTTGGGGGAAAGGAAAGACCTCCGCGGGCAGCAGGTTCCACAATCTAGAAACTCTGGGGATAAAAGAACGAACAAAGTGGGAAATTCGGGGCCTGTCCAGTTGGACCGTATAGGGATGCATACGCGCGGAACCACGAGTTTCTCTGTTGGGAACCGTGAGTAGAGGAACTATACTGGACAATTCTTCAGAGCAGAAGCCATGGAAGTACCTATAAAAAGCGATAAATCCCCCACAGCCCGACGATGGACAAGAGAAGGAAGCCTTTCTGTAAGTGAAGGATCATTAATGAGACGAATATCTCTTCTTTGAATAGAATCCAGAATGCTTATGGTTGTGGGGAACGCCATGCCCCATATATGAGAACAATATTCCAAGGGAGGTCGGATTTGGGACACATATAAAGTGTATAAATTAGAAGCGAAAAAATACTTTTTGGCTCGAAAAAGAAATCCAAGCTTTTTGAAGCTGCCGTGGCTATAGATACAATGTGTTTATGCCAGTTAAGGTTACCTTCAAATGTGACGCCCACAAGATTAAAGGTGTCTTTTCTCTGTAAAAACTTGGCCGCTCGTAAGTAGGGGATGAGTATTTGATGACTCCTTTCGCGACAAGGAGCATAATTGTGTTTTGGATGCATTAAAATGGACGAGATTTTGGCGCCCCAATCCAATATTCAAAGTCAAAGTTAAAGTCAAAATAGGCTTTATTGTTGTTCAGAAAAAATTCTTGTTAACAAATCTTAAATCAATAAAATCTAATTTCTAGTAGGTATCTAAAAGCTTAAAATCATAACGTCATTTCGATAAAATAATAATAATAATAATAATAATAATAATAATAATAATATTAATAAAAACAAACAACTTCATAAAAAAATTTACAAACAAACAACAATATAAAATAAACACTATACAATTTAAAAAATAATATAAAATATATGAATAAAATATTATAAACTTATAAATAAGATTAAAATTGCAATATAACTAGGATCAGACATTCAGTTATAAGACCGTAAACTATAAAACATTATCAAAGAAATAGAATTACAAAATATAAAAAAACGTTAAAAACAATATCACTAAAAGGGCAAACAAGCACAGAACTAAGTACATCATATAAACATTAAAAACTGTCATTAAAATATTCTGTCAATGAATAGTAGGCCCTTGGTAGCAACAAAAACTTAACTGCTCTCCTAAATTTTTTATATGGTCGTATTAACCTCACTTCACCAGGCAAATGGTTAAACATCTTTCTAGCGTTATAAAATATTGAATTTTTAATTTGAGCCGAATGAGGTATCGGCAATGGTAAATTTCCCGTTTGCCTGGTGTTGTAAGAGTTACCTGTAATTTCAGTGTGTTCATACTTTCTGTACATAAGACAGACAGTTTCAAGAATATAAAGACCAGTAAGTGTTAAAATCTTATGTGATATAAATAAGGGTTTGCAGGAATCTCTGATTTTTGCCTTACACATATATCTTAGTGCACGCTTCTGAAGTCTAAATACCGAAGTCAATAAATATTGACTCGAATTACCCCAAAAGGAAACACCATACCTCAAATGTGATTCCACTAGCGCGAAATACATGGTTCTCACTATATTCAAGTCCAGCTCACGAGATGCCACTCTCAAGGCATAACAACCACTAGCTATCTTACTACATAGTCTGAGGATATGACTTTTAAATGATAATTTGTCATCTATTGTAACGCCCAAAAATCGTGTATCCGACTTATTTAAGATAATATTATTATCAACACTGATATCATCCAAAGAACATTTAAAGTGTAATATATTCGTCTTGGTAACATTAAAAGAAAGACAGTTCGCATCACACCATTTTTTTATTACAGAAATATCCAACAAAATCTGAGAGTGTAAATCGGCAGAGCTTCTGCTGTGCCACAGTATCGTAGTATCATCAGCAAATAATGTAAAATCACCACTAATATTAAGTGATGTCACATCATTAATATATAATAAAAACAATATAGGACCCAAAACGGAACCCTGCGGAACCCCACACTGAATCCCCATTTCACTAGACTGAGACCCCTGAATTTGGACCTTTTGGGTCCGACCAGTTAAATATGATCGAAACCATTTCAGAGCTACACCTCTAAAACCATACCTTTCCAGTTTCTGCAGCAGTATTCCATGGTCAACGCAGTCAAAAGCTTTTGACAGATCGCAGAACACCGCCGCAGCTGCCTCTCCCTCATTTATCTCAAAGTATAACCTCTCCAAGAATGAGAATATAGCATCAGCTGTACTTTTGTCTTGTTGAAAAGCAAATTAACAAATATTTAAAATTGAATTTCTTTTCAGAAATGATATCATTCTTGTTTTTACTAGTTTCTCAATTACCTTGGAAAGAGTGGGGGTGCTGATGAAATACAGGCCTGGATTCTGAAGGAGCTTCAATGTCATCACTCTTTGGTATAGGCGTAACAATAGACATTTTGAGTGATTGGGGAAAAGTACCATTCACAAACGAGTTATTAATAGCATTCACCAATGCATCGAGAGCAGGTTCTGGTATATGTTATTAAATTAAGATCCTGCGAAAGAGATATCTGCATCGCTCTGCGTTTGTTTTCCAAGTCAGGTTTAGTGATGGGTTTAGGAACCTGAAAACTGGAGTCAAGGATACTATCGTCGGCGAAACTATGAATGGAATTAGTTGTGGACGAGAGAAGGTCGTTAATGTGAAGAAGAAACAATGTTGGTGACAGAACTGAACCTTGAGGGACTCCAGCATTTACTTGGTGAAAGCTTGAAGAATGGCGGTCCACAATAACTGATATACGTCGATCAGATAGATAACTAGAGAGCCAAGTACAGAGTTTAGTTGAAAGACCATAGCAGGGAAGTTTATTAAGAAGTGCGGCATGCCAGACCTGGTCAAAAGCTTTGGATATATCAAGAGCAACGATCTGGGACTCACCTAGAAACTCAAGAAACTTATTCCAACAGTGTGATACGAAGGAAAGAAGGTCTACTGTAGATCTTTTGTGGCGAAATCCATACTGCCTGTCGTGCAAAATTTTGTGTTTGATAGTAATGATGAATTTGAATGACTAAGAAATTAAAGGAACTTATACTTTTACTATTATTTCTACAAAAAGTAAGTACATACAATTTTCTAAAATTAAATTACGACGTAGTTATAAAGAGCATAATTGTCTTTTAAAAAATAAAGAGGCATTAATTTTTTGTTGCAATATAATGGCTGTGCTGCAAAAATTTAAATTAGTAAGTTTAAATAAATAAAACATGCATAAACTGGTGATTTGGGAATTTTTATACGGTCATAGAAAAATATAGTATGTAACATAATATGCATAACGTGTCTTTTTTTACTCATGAGGTTGCCGCACTCGCCTACCGTCATCTCTGAGCAACCTAATACTGCGTCCAGACTTGCAACAATTTGCCGCGCCGAATAGCGAGCCACATAGCCCCACATAGCGCGGACGTGAACGTGGACGTGGATGGAATTTACGTTGTTCCGAGGGCTTGGGAAATGATTCCGCGGTGGTTCAAAACTTGTCAGTTTTTTGCATCAAAAAAGCCCGCAAATAGGTTGTTTTTGTCAGACAGATGTTTGAAAACTCTGGACGCAGCTTAAGAGGGCTTTATGTCGTCATGCTTTCAATGTTAAGGTTTTGATATTTTTAACATTAAAAAATATATGATTTAGGTTACTATTGACCTGACATTCATCACATTTATCTGACGAAAGTATATGAATTTTATTTAAATGCGTCTAATAACAGGAATGCCCAAACTTTATTTGTATGAAGTTAGTTATAAACCATCTACAAGCGATTTAATCCATTTTTATTTAATATTTTATCAGTCAATATTGAGTAGAGGTAAAATCAAAGAATTTTGGTACAAAGGGTTATAAGCAAAGCATGGCGCGCTGTACCACACTTTTTCATTCCAAGTCTACCTAGTAGGTGTATTCTTACATAATTACTTCCAGTTTAAGATCCAATAATGTTTAATTCAGTGGTACAAAAAGTCTCCGTACGGTATAGAATACTGGTTTTATTTATAAACAAACCACCTCAATATTTTAAATATTTGGGGAATTTTAGTAAATATACGATATTTAACATATTTTTCATTAACCACACATTTTTTATCTGTTTATTATAGACGGACATGGAATGCCGTCTATACACCCCAGTGATTTTCGTAGTCGTTCGGTTGGTATAGCAAATGTACTTTTTTCGAAAAAAATCATAGCAAAAGAAACGGTATGAGATAGAAAGTAAAAATTTTAAAGAAAAAATTGGCCATTTAATGGAGCAATTGTCCAAAAAATTTTAAAACAATTAAAAAACTTTAAGTACAGGATTTCGCAAAAAATGTGACATACAAAAATCAGGTGAGCGTAATCCATTATCTGTCTAGAGTTTTATTTTATCAAAGTGAAATTTTGCACACATGTCAAAAATGGTCCCCGTCAAAACCCTATTCTTTTTAAGTTCAATCGGATGAATAGAACAGGAGTTACCTACGTTTTTGTAGTAGAAAATTGACCAACTTTGAGCCTTAATAACTCGAAAACATTATTACCAATCGTCACGCGGTTGGTAAAATATAAAAGGACCTCTTTAGGACTTAAGGTGCCTAACTGGTTTTCTGCTTAAAATATTTTATTTTGTCTAAGAACTTTTTAAATGAAAAAAAATGATAACAATTTTGAAATTTTAGCATGTTTTTTTTTAATTGTGACCTTGAATCCAATAAACGCATATGACAATGAATGAATGAATAAAATAAGATATTTGGTATAATCGTACTATTTATACAGCTGTATGTATAAGCGTGCGTATGCGCTTTAATAGCCTTTCAAATCCTATTTAAATTAGGTACCGTAGGTAATACCGTTCGGGTACCATTGTCATTTTCTGCAAAAACATGGTCATCTTCGGAGGCCCGTTTGACCATTAGGATCCGATCTACTTTTTATGAAAATATGTCTATCCAATAGGAAATATCCAGAAGAATATTATTCTAAATGGTCTTCTTCTTTGATTTCCTTTTAGAAATGGCCGAAATACGATAAAAACTAAAAAGTTTAAAATTTTGACCAAATTTTAGACGATTTTTATTTATTTTATTTTTTCTCAAAAATTTGACACTATCCAAAAAATATAATTTTCCGTATTTCTAGCATAATTTTTATTATTTCGGGTATAAAACGTGATCCTACTATTTGTAAAAAGTGTTTATAAACCCTAAAAAAAAATTTTTTTGACGAAAAACGAAATTGTTTTAATCCAAAAAATAAAATCTTCACAAGACACCAGAACATAAACTGGTTAAACGTTTGCGTCTCAAAAATGTAATAAACAGTTTCCCTAAAATAACCTACTGCTAAACTGACTAAAAATAAAAATAATTTTAACCTAGAGCTAATGAACCTTTATTTAGAGCTTGAAACCTTTTACTGTATTGTAAGTAATTTTATATTATTTTTTAAGTATTTTATTTTTGTAAAGTTTTCTTAACTTTAATTATATTATGCAAGGACAAAATAGTTCTTCATAGTATATAAAAGTTTAAATTTGCTTAAAATATTTAACAAACTTTTTATTCTGGAGAAAAGCAAAATATAATGTTATTTAAACGTAATCTCCCAAAAACAAATAAACTTTTTAAATACTTTATTATATTGCTAAACATTTTTACTATTTTTTTGCCTACTAATTACCGATTAGGTATCCTAAATACCTAATCGGTGCATTTTTTACCAGTTAATTTGTTTTTTTAAAGGTAATGCCAATTTTGAAACTATCAATCAGTAATTTAATTTAAAAAGTTTTTTTTAGATTTATAGTGAGTTTAGCAGTAAGTTTCTTTTTGGAAAACTGTTTACCATATTTTTGAGACACAAACATTAGCTCAGTTTACGTTCTGGCGTCTTGTTAAGATTTTATTTTATCCTGCTCATAACTATGCCGTGATTTAATTTTAGAAAATTGTAGGTATGTACTTACTTCTTGTAGAAATAATACTAAAACATTAGTAATTCCTTTTAAATTTCTAAGTTATCCAAGTTTATTATTACTATTAATTTTAAACAATTTCTAATAAATTAAATCGCAAACTGTCAAAACTAGTGACACATGAACTAAAAGAAATAATGACGAAATCAAAGATAACTTGATCGTTTGGTTCAGTTAATGTTGCGTTTACTGATAAATTGCATTAATTGATATTTATGTTTATTGTAGTAGGCATCGACACAAAAACAAATTCAAAGTGTGAAAAAAGCTTCGAAGTGTTAAAAAGTTACTTTTTAACACGGTATAATGTGAACTGACATGAAGTACTTTATCTTTATATTAACCATATAAAAAAACAATTTTTTTTAACCGTCGTAAAAAAATAATTATTCGGACTCCCTACATAGCGTGCAGAAATAAAATAAAAATGATCAAAATTTGATTTGGCTGTAAAATTTTTGGTATTTAAGATGTCTAAATAAAATTTTGACACCAGATACATGGTATGGGTAAGTTTATAACAGCTTATTAAAAACATATACCTAGTGTCTCAAAAAATAGTTAACTTAAATTTAAAAAATATATATATAATAAATTCGATTTTGACGTTACTATTGCAATTGGAAAAAATATTTATAAAAATTGTGCATACATATCTATAGTTTATAAAAAAATATAAAACCCTTATACAAGGTGGATCAAAAAGATGCTATATTAAAAACCTTAAAACTAAAATTCATTATAACTGCGTTATTGTACCATCTTATTATTAAATTGCTTAAACATAAGGATTTGTAAACCAATTATTCTTATTAAAAAATAATATTATATAGGGTGTACCAAAAATTGTTATTAATTTTCTTATGTTAAGCTTTTAAAATTATCTGATAACTTTATTTATTAAAATTAAATAACAAAAGTTTGGTAAAAGACAAATATGCTGGTATAAAATAATAATATAAATATAAAAATAATACAGAATGAACTAAAAAATTTTACCCCCCTCAATCTATTCTTACTGTATTTATCGATTTTTAAAAATAAAACCACTTGTTTATTGTTAAAAAAGTTTTTAAAATGATTAGGAAAAATATAAACACAGTTAGCCGCACTTCTTTCTTAGCGTGAGGAGTAAATTAAAAATAATTAAAATTTAAAATACCTGTAAAATGTTAACTATTTTAGATATCTATAGTCAATTTCAGAAGTGTAAAAAGGGAATTCCGTGTAGTTGGATAGAATTTCATAGTCGGTCATAGGCGTACCTAAGCTTTATAATTTTTATTAATCCTAATTACCTTTTTAACCGTCTGTCCAGTCTTTTAAAATAGATTATAAAGGCAGGAAATAAAAATACATATTATAACTACTCCCTTCTGGTGTTTTAAAGATATTAGTATTTGTTGTTAGGCCATAATTTTACAGTCTTATAAGAATATTATTAAATTGGAGACATTCACTCCAACAAAAAGATGTTTTAATAATTCTCCGCTGTCAGTAAATGAAAGAGTTATTGTTTTAAATGTACATAATTGCATAAAACACGATCACTCTAGTTTCGCTGTGCAAGAAGTTGTTAAACAAAATTCCCGAATCACTGGAATTTCAAAGTCCACAGTTTTAAAATTATTACGGGAAATATAGGAATTATGTCAAGTGAGTCCTACCAAATAAATTTCAGGAAGACCAGCAAAAATCCTTGATAAAGACACCAAATAACCAATTCAAAAAAATTTTATTTTTTTTATGTTAGAAAAAAACCTTTTGAATTTTGATGAAGCTTGTCCAAGATGGCAGAATTTCGTTGATAAGTATAAAACTTTTATGAAAAAGTTCTAAAAGTAAGAAGTTTGCCTAAGAAAAGCACTGTTACTGGAAAGAGGCAAAATTGTTTGTTGGCGACTTAAACAGTATTAAGCAGTACCATCGAGGGCAAAAGAAAATATTTCACTTTGAGGAGACGTAGATCAACGAAGGTTATAGAGTACGAAAAATGTGGCAAGACAAAAATATAACCAGTTCCCACCAAGCTTTTATGAAAGGCCTGTCAACGGGTATTAAGGTGCCTTCGAGAAAAGGAAAGGGACTAATAAATGTACACATTGGGAGTAAAAAAGATTTTTAAAAGAAGGTTTACTAACCTTTGAGACTTGCCATACCGGAGATTACCATGAGGACATGAATTCGGATGTTTTTAAAGATTACTTTGAGGATATGATAAAATACCTTTCGGGTGATTCGGTGGTGGTTATGAATAATGCAAGCTATCATTTACGGCGCATAGAAAAGATACCAAGTTCATCTTGAAGCAAGCAAGAAATTATGGACTGGATAACTGATAAAGCTATTGACTTTAAACCCCATCTAACAAGGAGAGAACTACTAACAAAAGCAAATTTAGTGAAAACCCGATTTATGAAATATGCCGTGGAAGAACTAGCAGAAAAATATAAGGGAACTGTGCTGCTCTTACCGCCTTACCACTTCGAACTACACCCTATCGAACTGCTGTAGGGGCAAGTAAAAGGATTTGTAGCAAGACAAAACACAACATTTAAAATAAAATATGTTAAGCTACTGTTTGATCAAGCCAATTAAAAGGTGACACCAGAGAACTGGCGAAAAGCAATCCAGCATGTGATTAAAGAAGAGGAGAAAATGTGGGATCTTGACAACCGGATCGATCCTTTAATAATTATAATGTCAAGAGGTGAAGACAGTTCTTTCGATGACGAAGAATATAACCAGTGAAAATTTAATTGGTAATTGTAAATATGTATAATAATAATTTTATCTATGTATAGTTATGACCAGTAGCCCGTGTATCAAGTTATATGATGCGAAGTATATGTAACTTACAATGTACATCCATTTTATGTATATATTACTTATTATAATAAATTTTTATTTCTTAAATTTAATTTTTTTAAAATTATATTCTTTTAACACGGACCCTACCTCCACGCCTCTGTCGTACCTTTTTCCGTATTTAGTAGGCCAACAACAAAGCGAGTGTAAAGATTGTGAAACCACCCAAAAACTGGGTGAATCTACCTAAAACTGATTTAAAAAAAAAACATTTTGCAGATAAACACAGGCGCGGCGGATTTTAAATTTTCATATGGGTGCATGTGACAGAAATTTTTAAAGAACAAAAAAAAGGTCAAGACTTTTATATTTCTTCCTTTCAATTTAAAAATAATAATAATAATAACCCCATAATTTATTCTTTCCTCATGACAAAAAAACTTCAAGAGAAAAAAAAGGTCCTTATAACATCCACACAACATTCTTGACAAAGATGTTAAAATGTTTTTTCCTCTTATGGCTGCATTGCACCCATACATTTCACCTCTTTGAGTGCATTGGCCCCCGTGCACCCACGTACTCGCCGCCACTGGATTAACCAATGCTAAACTATGGAAGTCGGATAAATTATATGTGGGTCACTCTGTTGGTCATTAGCATATTACGCGAGGTTTTGTTAGTTTTTACAATTTAAAAACTGACTATAAATGAAATTTTTGTACAGATACGTGACAGGAGTAATTTTACATTAGCATATCAAAAACATATACAGAATGTCTTAAAAAACGCTTAATCCAAATTTATAAAAATATAAAAAAAACTAAAAAACTTGATTTGCCAATATGTTTGCAATTGTTACTAGTTTTAGGTAAAAGTAGTTATACTGTTGTGAGAAACTTAAAAAAAAATAATTGACGAATCTTTTTACAAGTTTTTAGTGTGTCAACCTTAATAATTTTTAATAAAGAAGTGTCAGAAATGACGTAAACAAAAAAAATATTAAATTTCTTATTCTGAAACAAAAATTTTGGTCGAAATGACATTTTCATTTATATCTTCGTAAGTAATAAAGCTTTGCAATTTTATACAAAATTTTTTAGAAAGACAATTTTATTATCTACATTCTTTGTTTTATACAAATTATTGTATCTATTATAAGTTGTAAGAAAAAAATATAAAAACTAAAATCGTAAATATCTTAAAATCTAAAAGAAGTAATTAAAATTTTATATAACAAACGAGATGTATTTTTAAAAAGTCTATCTTTTAAGTTTTATACTATTTTTATTTAAACTTAAACTTTATCGAGGTATTAGCCAAAAATTAATTCTAAAGGATTATTTTAGGGTATGCCCTGGTAAAAAACTCAAAATTTTGGAAAAAATTGTTGACGAATCTCTTTGCAAATGTTTAGTGATTTTAAGTCAAAACGGGTAACTGTATTAAATTTCAAAAAAATATTGTCGAAAATGACGTACATTTTTTTTATTTCTTATTTTTGAGCGAAAATTTTGGTCAAAATGACATTTTCGTTTATATCTCTGTTATTATTAAAGCTTTGCAATTTATTACATAAACTTATAGATATACAAATTTGTTGTCTACATTTTTTGTTTTACGCAATTTTTGTATCTATAATATGTACTAAAAAATATATATTTTTTAATCAAAATCCTAAATATCACAAAACCTTAAAATCATGGAGAAAATTTTATTTAAGAAAAAAGATGTATTTTTAAAAAAATATATCTTTTATGTTTTCTTATTATTTATATTAAAATTTATCGAGAATTGGAGAAAAATAATTTTTAGGGATTTTGGAGGTCCCCTGTAAAAATCTAGAAAAGTAACATTTTGTAGTTATGGAGTCTGTTTTTTAGTGTTTTAAGGTAAAAGTATATATACTTTAATAATTTTTAGTGAAAGGAATTTTAAAAAATGACCCAAGTTAAATTTCTGTTATCTGTAGTAGTATATTACGTATAAATCAATACTGTTTTACGTATTTTAGATAAATTGGTGTATGGCCGTCTATATTCGCTTTAAGTCCGAAAGAGTGAGAGATTATAAATATCGCAAGAAAATCAATAGTACTGAGTTGTGTAGTATGTAATAGTCTTAGTAAAATACAAAAATATTTAAAGGTTGGATGTTTAGGGAGGCTTAAAAATGGCTTGTTTCCAAATTAAAATTAAAATAAAGACTATTTTTTAACTACGGTACCAAACGGTAAATGGTGACTTGTTATGTTATTTTATGAAGAAATGTTTCTATAAACATATTTCTGGAGTTGCTTTATTTCTGAGGGCGTTAATTCTCCTTTTAAAAGTCTGTTTTTTTAATATCTTAAATACGAAAAAAATTTACAACACTAAAATGTTATATTTTTAGTTGCCTTATAGGAAAAAATATAAAAACGACATAAAAAGCTAGTGACGTACAGTGGCGCAACAGCCAATATAATTGAGAGAAAAATGTACGCCACTGGCTTTTTATGTAGTTTTTATATTTCTGTCCTATAAAGCAACTAAAAATACAACTTCTTCGTAAAGAACTTTTTGTATCTGGCTTCGTATCTAAGATATTTAAAAACAAACAGATTTAAAAAAAAATTAACGCCCTGTATCTCAGAAAGGAAGCAACGCCGGACATATATGTGTATATGAGCTTTTTTCATAAAATGACATAACAAATCACCCTTTAAAGTTTCGTGCCGTAGTTAGGAAATACCCTGTATAATAATTTGGTAAAAGTCTTCTTTAAGCCACACCGTAAATCAAACATACAATTATTTTTATGGAAATGTATATACTAAGGAGACCTTGAAGAAGGAGTGTAATCGACATGCTTTCAAAACGGGCTTGATTTTTTGTCTAAATTATAGTTCTAAATATGTCACTAGAGGGTACTGTGGTCAATCGGGATCTTTCTGGGGTTGCTGCTTATGTTGCATATGTACAAAAATAGTACAAAAGTAAAATGAAAAATTTAAATAATTTTTAAATACGACGCTATAGAGAACACTACCCAATTTTAATAAGTTTGTATTTAACAAAAATATGATATTTTAAAAGAATTACGTAATGGGTGCCCGAATTCCCAAGATTATCATTATTTTAATTTTATTATATGCATTTTTCGGTTGAATAAAAAAGTATTATTATTTAAATGTAGCTTCAGCTCTCATTTCCCTGAAGGAGGAACAATTTCTTAATTATTTTAGATAATAAAAATAGTAATAGGAATTTTGAACTGTGTCATAAATACAAAAACAGAAAAATTGAATTTTTACTTTATTTTTAATTTTTTGGAAGTTAAACTTTTGTTTAGTTTTTTATATAAAGTGTCGATTTAAAAATTTTGCTTGTCTCTTAAGATACAAGTAGCGTTTAAAACTAAAGGTTAGACTTGTTGCTTTAAAATATACAAAATAGAGTTTTTCGAAATGTTGCGAATACTTATTTGTTAAACATAAAAAAAAACAAATGATTCTTTTTAAAAACCCTGACTTCCATTAAACATATCACTTTATATACAGGGTGTTATGGAAATACTTTAATATATTGAAATGGGTGACTCCTGGAACAGTGTAGAGACACACTGAGTACTTTTTTGTTTAATTCAATCTTTTTTACAATTTGTAAAAATACCTTCTTTTCACCTATCTGCTACGTCCCTGGTTACGTAAAGACTATAAACACAGACAGTAGACCTATTTGTTTGCGATGTTGCCAAACGTCCTATTTTATACCCAATAAACGATATAAATACATAATAGAATAAAAAGGTAAAATGTTATTATATTCTATTTTTTTATAAATTTACTTTAAAAAATTATTAAAAGCTTTATATCAAAATAAATTGTAACAAAAAAATATTTAAATAAAGGTCGATTTACCTTCAATACGGAATATGTTCTAAATTTTGATTCCAAACATGCATTTATTTTCCGCTGCATACAGTTTCTCACACGCGCAAAAATGTTTTCATTGTTTCTTATTTGCTGAGCCGCTAGTTCCACACGATTTCGCAACTGTTCTAAACTGTTAATGGGTTCACTATAAACAAACTCTTTCATAGTTCCCCGGCTTGCCGAGCATTTTGCCTAGCTTCCCCATAACACAAAACCATGTCAGTCAACTCGATTGAATTTCGTTGCATTTTACGTAAATTAAAACAAAATGCAAAACTTAGTAAACGCACAATTTGGTAAATTCTTCGCAATATTATTTAAAACGCAAACCAGGGCAAGCGAATTTCGTCTTTCTGTAACCTTGCATAGCATAAGGAAGCCTTCTTATTGGTCAGTTAAATCATGCCGGCTTCCTTGACAACAACAACGCGAATTTGCGATGTTCAGCTGTAAAATTGTACTACATCTAGTACATTTAGTATATTTAGTTTTTTTTATGTTTATGGCAGTCCATGTTAGTAGCACAAAAGCTAAGTACTAAGTACCGTGGGTGCCAGATTTTTAGATGTTAAACCCATTTAACGACTGAATAATGTTATCCAGAGGGCACCACCATTTTATCGTAGATTTCAAAGCACACAATAGAGGACAATAATATACCGTTAAAGTTAACCAATTTTTATTATCTACTTATGAGCGGCGTAGGCGTTACATTAAATAATAACCTTAAATAACATTTAGAGCTACAACAGTTTTTAGAAGGCTAGGATTTTTTCTTAGCTGGAAAGTACTTTTATTTTCACGAGTACACCCTTTACACTTTCACCATAAACTTCCCTTCTCTTCCGTACCAATGAGATGTACAGTAATATAGCAACACAAAGTAATTGTTTCATGCATTTTGTAACCGTACATCTGAAGAAGCCCCAAAATGTCCACTTCGGCTCCTTTATCCCTAAGGTATGTTAAATATGCCGTCTACTTTTTATACTCACGGTAATAAGTTCCTAGACATCAAGCTTTTATGAATTATCAAAAGAAAAAACAAACCCTGCATTTTGTAGTAAAAAATTTTGATTAAAAACCTAATTAAATTGAAAGCACCTAGTTTAACCAAAAGAATTCGCTGTAAGTATCATTTTATCGCCCATAACCAGAACAACATGAGACAAAGAAAACGGTTTAAAAAGAATTGAACTTACAAGTTTCAGTAAATTGATAAACCCAGTTACGTGCAAATTGCAAAAATGTTAGAATAAATTGCAATAAATTTCTTGCAAAAACATCTAACCTGTAAAAACACCTGTGTTTGTGGCGCTGATCACGGATCTGAAAAATTTTTAGTCGGATACATTTGTTTCCGAGATATCCATCATTAAAGTTGGCATTTGAACTAACCTCATTTTCACTTTATTCCCCCTTCTTTTGGCATACAATTCTTGATTTTAAGTTAAAGTGGTACACAATATTTGATTTTCACCTTTTAAAACCTCATTCTTCTACGTATTTTACACTTTTTTGAATTAAATTGCATAGCTTCGCTTTCAATCGTTTTTAATCGTAGCAGAATATGGTGGAGGCGGTGGAGCAGTGAATGCACGGTTGCAACGTTTTTAAAGGGACCCTTCCCAATTTATTTGATAAAAGGTGTAAAAACATAGAAACACGGGGTTTTAAAAGGTGAAAATCAAATATTGTGGCCCACTTTAGCTTTAAATCAAGAATTGTGTGCAAAAAGAGGGGTGAATAATGGTGAAAATAAGGTTAGTTTAAATGCCAACTTTGATGATGATTATCTGTGAAACCAAACATTTCCGACTAAAATTTCGTTCAGATTCGTGATCAGCGCCCCAAAAACCCAACATACCAAATTTGGTTAAAATCGGAGTTGCGGACACTTTCTGTACAATTACCGTAGTTTTTTTGTACATTTGTCTCATAGGGAATAATCTTTTGTACTCTTTTCTCGTGTGAACCAAGATCGTTTGACTAGGTAAGGTTGCCTCGTAAGCCTTGCAACATGGCGGACCATACGTCACATATGTATTTTGCTCATTATTTAATGAAGTTTTTAACAGTGTAGTTTGTGTTTTTTGTCAATATTAAAGAAATACTTTTAAATACTGTTAATTCCAGTTGTTACCGTAACTTCTTTATTTCCTATTAATAAATTATTTAACAATGATTATTCTTTGTTTGCTATGTTGGCGCCAAGGAACCAGCAGTGCGGTACATATGTGACGTAATGAGGCAACCTTACCTATTCAAACGATCTTGTGTAAACCACCTGTCGTCTGTCAACTCTTAATTTTGATGAAAGAAAAGCGAAATGTAACAAAAACTTTATTTAAAAACGCAGTAAAATTTGTTTTAATAGTGTTTTGCAATAAAAATACCGTTTTGTGTATTTTAATTCAATTCTTTGTGCGCATACGTGTCGCGTCGCAGTGTTTAAAAAGTTTGTAAACCACCTAAAAGTGTACTTGATTTGTGGAAAAAGTAATCTTTACATTCATTATACGCTCAAACTACCTAGTAGCGTAATAAAGGATAATTTGTGTAATCATGTAAGTTTTTCGTTTGATCGAATTGAAACAGCAAAACCCATAGATAAACTGGTAAAGAACAAAATAAATTTGGCAACTTTTCTCAAGCTTGTTGACTTAACCACGTGTTATAACTGCTTTCAGCTGTTTTTGACAGCGACAGAAGGTAAACATATGTATTTAAAGGGATTTAAAGAGCTGGTCAGTAGCGGGTTTGCTTTTTAATCGTAAAATTTTGGGGTTCATTATCACTGTTATTTATGGTAGTCCGCCATTTTTAATAATTTTTATTCAATTTATTTTTACACAAGGATTTTGTGGTTTAAATATATTAAAGTATTTCCATAACACCCTGTATAAAAAAATAATTGCTATTGTCTCAAGGCTTTGTATACAACAATAAACAAGAATATTTAACGTTTGTGTAGAACTTATAAGCTAAGTATATACGTCGTGCAAGCTTGATTCCTTCCACTGAGTTTTAGTGCGGTGAACACTAGCAGGTAGCGATTAGACAAAAAAATATTTAAGTCTCGCCCACTGCTTAAATGCAGTAAATAATAAAATTTACTTTTAAGCAAGGACGTAGCTAGCAGCTCACCTGTACTAAAACATTTCCAAGATGGTTAGATAAGGAATAAAGTTATGAATAAAGTATTGTACAGTGCTACATTAGGTACGCCGATATACGCTTTTCTTGAACTTCAGGAAATCATATTATTTTTTATTTATGAACCTAACAGTACAGAGTTTTTCAATAAAAAGTTTCCAACATGGGTTTTCAGGATTCGGTAGTAGTGTAATTAGCCAGCAAAAACTTGGATAATCTAAAAAAGTAAATGAAAATTAGTTACATATACAGCGTGCCTTCGAAAGTTTTTACCAAATGAGAAACTTTTTATTTATTTACTTTACGAAAAAAATGCCTCTTAAAAAAAGACCTGCTTGATTAGAAAATACATTTCCACAAAAATAATTGTATGTTGGATGTACAGGGTGGCTTAACGAAGTCCTGTTACCAAATTAATATACACCGTATATCCTAGCTACGGCACAAAACTTTAAAGGGTGATTTTATGAAGAAAAGTTTCTATAAACATATCAAATCAATCAATCAAATCAAAATACGTTTATTCATCACTCAAAGGTTACACAATTGGTATAAACTTATCAGATTAGTCACTTATTAAAAATAAAAAATATATATCAAATTTAAACAGTAACAAAATAAACTTAATAAATATGGGACTATTCACCAGACAAAAGTATGTCCGCAATTGCCCTAAATACAGGGCGTTAAAGTTTAAAGAAAATCGATATTTTATAAATATAATAAATACCCCTTAATCGACTGGGTTCAAATCAGATTAGAATCAGAGAAACATTTTGGTGTATTTGTTTAATGAAATCAAGCGCTTGTAAAGTTTTACCTAGATTAACTTTATTGGATCCAGTAGCGTCTCAGTGGGCACAACAGAAAAGTTGAGAGAGAAAAATGTTCGCCACTGGCTTTTTATGTAGTTATATATATATTTTTTAAAGCAAATAAAAATACACATTTTTAGTGTTGTACATTTTTTTGTATGTGGTTTCGTATTTAAGATATTTATAAAATACCGACTTTTAAAAAATAATTAACGCCTTATATTTCAGAAACGAAGCACCTCGGATAGAAACTTTTTTCATAAATTGACATAAGAAATCACACTTTTAGTAAGTTTTCTACCCTAGTTAAAAAATACTCTAAATTTCAATTTGGAAACAAGTTTTTTAGGCCACGCTGTACATCTAACCTACAAATATTTTTGTGAAAATGTATTTTCTTATTAAGCAGGTTTCTTTTATTAAGAAGGCACTTTTTTCAGTTGTTAAATAAAAATTTTCGTATTTGGTAAGAACTTCCGAAAACACACTGTATAATATAAATAAAGTAATTATTACTTTATAGCCAAGTGGTAAGACTGTCTCTAATATGCATAACCTCGAAGGCACGTGTAATGCATCTGTCAAGGATATACCTAGTACAATTCTAAACTATGAAGTTACCCTATTTTAACGTCAAATTTTTAATTATCTACTAGAGAGTAAAAATTCCAATTTAATATAAACGTAAGTTTAACGGTAATTTGTACTAATAAACGGCGTAAAAATAACTTTGAGATCAGTCAAGTAAGTTTCAATTTAAAAAATCAAGTTCTACTTAAAAATTTTTAAATAATTTGCCAGTTAAATACTTACCGGTTGAATTTTAAAAATAGATATCTTCTTTTTTAGAAATATTTCCTATTTAGCAGTTTGAAGCAAGGCAGTATTTACTTTATTTCACATTTAATACAATAAAGATCCATTTTAATGCACATAATCATCAAAATATTATCTTTTGACAATTTTTCGAACGTCGTTGTTAACCTAGCATAACACGTCAAATTTAGAAAAGTTAAAATTTAATAAAGATGCCCATGAAAGCTGTTTTGCAAAATGACATTTCGAAAATTCCTACTCAAAATGTAAAATGGATTATTTACTATGTTTTATACAAATAAATAGATTTTAAACTTAGAAATTCTTAAAATTTTTAATAATTACACATATAAGGTTTTAAATATACATCATTTAAGTAATGTTATGTTTTGTGGTGTATTATTTAGTGAATAAATATGTCAAATTTACAAATAGAAATAATACCCACGTAAAAGAAAAAGAAAATAACAAAAAAACCCGTGATAACTAGGTAACATTTTAATAGTTTAAATAGATTTAGGCTCTTTCTAATTACGCTTTAAAAGTCATAAATCCAAAAGTCGTCATATTATCTGTGAAAAGAAATGGGATGAATTCCACTACATATTTATTTTTTGTTATCCTTAGTGTATATATTAGGTTAATTATTTTATTTGTAACTGTTTTGTCAATGAAATTTTATTTTATGACAATAAAGCCATGTTTGAGTTTTTTTTTATTGATATATCTGGCAACACTGTTTCATCTTGGTTTCATTTGATCCCGATTGATATGAGCGCCCTCTATTGTTTTCTAATAGAAATGCTGTAATTTAAACCCGTTTTTCAAAATAGTCCCGTTGTCGTTTACACACCTTCCTCTAGATCACCATAGTATATACTCATCAAGCAGGACTTTTTATGAGAAGGCACATTTTTCGTAAAGTTAATAATTAAAAAGTTTCCCATTTGGTAAGAACTTCCGAATACACGCTATATTTGTTTCTGTTTTTCTTGGCTTATTTAAATAAGCGCGAGCGGAAACTTTTCAAAATGAGCTTAATTTTGATCTCTTTGCTATATTCGTTTAGTAAAGTAAAAACAGTAGAGTTACCATAGTAACTTTTCGTTCCTGTTACTATAGTTACGTGCCATTGTTAGGCTGACTGGGAATACAAAATTTAAATAGTTATTTATTATACAAGGGAAAAAAGCTTTAGAATTTAGCTCGAGGTTGTGTTGTTTGGAAACAATAAACCAAGAGCTAAAATCTAATGCTTTTTCCCGTGTATAATACACAATTTTTCTGTGAAGGGAAAAAACTACGACTTATTATTAAAAAAAAAAACAGTGTTAAAGTCAAAAAATTAATCATGTAAAATTTGAAGTTTAAAATAGGTCGACTGGTATATCTGAAACACAAGTAGATATTTCATTACTATGGAAACTCTTAGTATCTAACAATGTAATTTTGTAAATTGACATATTAAAATTAAAAAATTTAAATCAAAAGCGATCGTTTGGTAGTTATTTAAAATATCAAATAGTTAAATATTATCTGATTGGACTCCTAATATAAGGAAAATGTCGATTTTGTATAATGAATTATTTTAAAATTAAATATTTACCTTTACTTACGTGTATGTATGTCCGGGAAAAAAGTACTCACTTTTTTCCCAACGGAAGAAAAGTATTTTTATAAAAGTCACATTTTAGTACTTGTTAACAGAGATATTAAATGACAAATAAATCTTCGTACGGTTTAAGACATCGAGCACAATAATAATTTTTGCGCAGCGACAAAATGCTTTGTTGGCCTAAAAAGGTAAAAATTAAAATATTTAGGTAGTATTACCGATATTGTTAATATAAATTGATCAAATCTACAATTTTATATTGCTAGTTAATTTTTTAACAAGCTCCTACAATGTTGGACTATCCGATGATGTTCGCAAGCATGTAGTAAAATTATATTGTAGGGAAAATTCAAAGAACCAAAAACAGTTCAAACTATTGTTGGGCAGTAAGGAAAATGCGGGACCGTTAAAACAAGGTCACGAACTCGACGACCACAGAATATAGAGGAACATCATAAACGGTATATGGTACGACAAGTAGAGAACAACCCAAAATTTAAATTTAAAATGTGGTCCAGAGTCTGTTAGAAGTGTACTTAGAAAACATAACTACAACGTTAGAACAGTCCGTAAAAAGCACTTTATTTCCAAAACTAACAAACAAAAAAGATTAAAATATGCATAAGAACCTGTAGATAAGTCACAAAAGTTTTGGGATTGGATATTTACCGACGAAAGTAAGTTTAATATTAATAGATTTGATGGAAAGCAAAAAGTTTGAAGAAAACCGAACACCGAGTTAAATATTAAAAATGTATATGGCATAGTTAAGCATGAAGAAGGAACTGTTATGGCTTGGGGGTGTATGTCAGTGTCTGGGGTAGGTAATTTATTGTTTGTTGCTGAAATTGTGGATAGTAAAATGTACTTGGATATCCTTAAGTCAAATTGTCCGAAAAGTGCCAAAAATCTAGGTTTAAACCAATAATTTACCTCCATGCAAGACAATGATCCCAAGCACACCAGCAACCTAAGAGAGCACTGGCTGCTTTATAATGTAAAAGTATCTTAAATCGCCTACTTCATCCCCCAGAAACCCTAGGGATTATTTTTGGGAAGAATTGGAACGCCAAATAAGGAAATACGAGATAAAGAATAAGTGACCCGAAACATAAATTTATGGAAGAATGGAATAAATTGTCACCAACTGTAACACGGAATTTAATTAATTCAATGCGCCGCCGTCTACAATCCGGTATATAAGCCAAAGCAAACCCAACGAAGTACTAATTAAGTTTTTTTATTGTGATATAAATTAAATATTAGTTTTAAATAAATCGTTCGGAGACCTATTTATATAAATTTTTGTAAATTTGGTATATTTTTAATAATTAGTTACATTTTTTTTTCGTATTGTAATAGGATTCTACTTAAAATTAAATTATTAAAGTTAAAATATAACTTTAAATCTAAATTGTTTAAATAGGTCCATTTTTAATTTAATAAAATATATAATTACAATTTAAAATGAAACTTACGAGAGTTTTTTGTACCACTGTATAAAGATATAAATCTTTTTAATAATGTTTAATTTCTGTATTTATTAAAAAGTAATAGGGGCCATAAAAAAATAATATTTATACAGGATGTCCCACCGGGAACTGTTGGGATCGATTTTTCGAAATGTAGGCTTTGAAAATTTTTAAAACTATGGAAACAATAGGTATAATACTAATGAATACAATTTTTAATTTGTCATTTAGTTTGAGTTTTAAACAAATAAGTATAACGTCAGTAAGGAACATACGACTAAAATATTGTGACCGTTTTAGCATTCCTGGTTATACCGGAAGCTATGTCAACTTTCTTATTTTAAATGGAGCACCCTATATTGTGTTTATTTTATAGTTTATCACTAAACATATTTTAGGTATAGTGTTCTACAAGGGTGTACTAAAAATAAGCGG
This sequence comes from Listronotus bonariensis, assembly GCA_014170235.1. NCBI lineage: Eukaryota > Metazoa > Arthropoda > Insecta > Coleoptera > Curculionidae > Listronotus > Listronotus bonariensis. Next base: position 35,050 of record JACEGR010003383.1, read on the forward strand.
GACTTTGTCAAGAAACCGTTTGTTGCATAAAATCACACATGCAATATTTATATTTTAGGATATTCTATGGTTCTGATACGCCTTATATACCAGAAGGTAGAAGATTGGTAGATATAAATACACTTTTTGAGCAGATTTAAGCTTAAGCCAAATATCCTCCATTTGACTGCACACTAGCAGACATGGTAATTTTAAAAATATATATAAATGGACTCAAAAGTTATTTCCTCCTAAAATGCAAGATGTGCAATTCGGAAAAACATTTTAATCTTTTTGATGAAAGTGGTGATGAATGGACATAAATATAGTGGCAACATTTGCAGCAGTTTCAATTGGTATTGGTTATTCGACCAGTGAAGAATACATGTCCATACTCAATATCCCTTTTATGTCGAAGACGTACCAAAAGTGTCACGTAAAACTTGGAGATAAAATTCGACAAACAGCTTGGACAACCATGGAAAAGCTGTTGAAGAAGGAAGTGCTTTGGCTAGGGAGCTTGAAGAAGTGGATAAGGAAAATCGTCCCTGTATAACTGTTGTTACAGATGGGGCCTGGAGTAAGCGATCGTACAATGTGAATTACAATGCTGCATCAGGAGTTGTATGTATTTATTATATTATAGTTTGCAACATATTATTTAATTTTAAATTATTTTTTAGTCTTGCATTATTGGTCAACGAACTGGTAAGCTCTTATTTCTGGGAATTAGAAATAAATACTGCAGTTTAGGTGCGCGAGCACAGGAAAAAAGTATTGACCCTATACCTGACCATAATTGCTACAAAAATGGGTCAGCTATATCCACAAGTATGGAATCCGATATAATAGTGCAGGGGTTTGAAAAGAGCATAGAAATGTATGGAATTATCCATAAAAGACTTGTTGGGGATGGCGATAGCAGCGTCTACAAAAAATCACAGAAGCCAGACCTTACGGAAGTATGCTAGTGAAAAAATTGATTGCAAAAGCCACATCTTAAGAAATTTTTGTTCTAAACTTAGGGAATATATGGTATGTTGTTAAATCCTAAAACTATTCTTTAAATTATTTCTATAAAAAGCCAATCTCTTTTAAAACCTTAATATTAAGTAAAAGTGTTTTGATAAAATTATTTTTTTAAAGGCAATGTTATTGTTATCAAAGTTCGAATAATTTAAATTTACAAAATGTTAAAAGTACACACAAACTGTTACTTGTATACTAAGTTTGGACGTACAGCTATATACTTTCAAAATGTGGATAGTCCAGATTTCCAACACAGTTTATATAAAAGTTATAAACAATAATTAACCTATATTTGGGACTATATTCTTTAGTCCCTAACTACATTTACCCAAAAACTTAAAATTACACAATATGCCGTTTTTGCTAAGATTCTTATTCAATTTTAAACTTCGCGCATTTTCAAAGTGTTTGACTGTACATAATAGTAACACTTAGTAATCTTTTTTATTACGAATTGGGGTACCTAATCTAAATTTTTTAATATACGAGTAGGTTATTTGTTAATTTTTCATAATGTACGTGTGAAATGTTTTAGCAAGTTGTTTTATGTAATCACTCCCACGTAAAAATTAAAAACCTATATTTTTTCACTAGTAACAAAAACCACAAGTTAAAAAGAATAAGCAAGTACTTAATATATTTTTTTACTTAAGCTTCCCAAGTAACATTTGTGAAAACTCCAAAAATTGCAACATCGCAGTACATTGTACTATATTGAAAGGTTTAGGTATTACATTCTTTAGGAAAAATAATGTTAGCACATTTCACTGCCACCAATATGTCAAGTAATTAATATACACAAGTACGCTTGGTACTTGGATTACTCTTTTTTTTCATTTTCATATACATACATTATGTTTTAATTAAATGTATTTAGAAGGCTATACATACGAAATTCAAGTCGTTCCACTAGTGGATGGTTTTCTTGAAAAGGATGCTTTTGAACATCCCCACCAATATTTTTACTATAAAAATGTTGAGGTGTTATATTCAAAGTGCTATTGTCTTCATGGTCTTAAGTTGATTGTTTTATATAGGTTACCATTTTTTAGGTAAAAAGAAGTAATTCAACCAATAGTTTTGTTTTACCTCAGTTACAAAATAACATAATAAGATTACGCACTGCTGTGACAATGGCTACCACTTATAGAAATAATGAAAATCCCAACTTTCTGGAAAAAGTAAAATATCTTATTAGGCACCTCAAAAATGTTCTTTCTCATGTATTTGGAGAACATCGAGAGTGTAAGGAAATTGGATATTTTAAATGAGAAAAAAAGTTGGAGAAAAAATGTAATTCCACAAATGAAAGCTTGTGGCTTATAACAAGGTATTGAGGTAGTTTTTAACAGGTTAATTTACCATGCTTCAAGTTTACTAAAAATATGGACACTATTATGCGAAGCATTACAACTCCGTTGTATGCAAGTTTGTTGGTGGCAAACGTATCAATTATACAAAAAGGGGATCATACCAAATTCGATATGAAGCAGCTGCTCTATCAATTAATGTCGGAACTGGAGAATACTACAAGAAAATGCTGAAATCAATCGTAGGAAAAGTCCTTCTACATTTACAAGAAGATACATTGACAGAGTAAAAAGAGAAGACTCTACTTAGGCAAATTAAAACAACGTATTTTGTTAAAAAAAAAACTAAATATATAGCACCACCTGATAAAGATTAAGGTTTAGTATCAAAAGAGCAAGACACTGCTCAATCAGATATGGATGCCGAAGAATATGAAGTAAAAGAATCTGTATCTTCAGGGGATCTTGAAAAAGTGAGGAGGAACTTAGTAAAATTGAGCTAAATACTAGAGGACAAGAAGGAAATCCACTGTGGAGCCAAGAAAAAAGTTTACGATTAACCCACATAACACCCACCTTATAAAAGAAAGTTTTATGGGAGCCAATGAATACAACTTTGACGCAATCAACAATACACTATAATTTTAGTTAGGAGCTTACCCAAGGGAGGGTGCTAGTTTTTTGAATAATTGCAAATATATTTTTTCGGTCAACGTAAATGAACCAGATAGTTCTGGGTTTTTTGCATGGCGTGGGTTATTTCACAAAATACAAAAAGGTTAGGTTATATTTTTGTAGTTGCCGCAGTTTTCGCGTTACTGATATATTTTGTGTTTTTTATTAAAAATAGTTAATTTTGTTAAAAAACAGGTGAATGTTATGCAGTGCCTGATTGTCAGAATACAACTAGTAAAAAGACATATGCAACGTGAAAAAGAACGTTCTGAAGCTTAATCAAGTTGGGAATCTTGATTTTAAAAACAAAACCTTTCAGCAAGTTTGTAAAACATTTGTAGTATGTGACAGGTATTTTTGTGAAGCTAGAACCCACCAGGAACAAAGAGAGGGTCACGAAAAAGAGGATGATCCTACAGAATATTTACTTCAAGTAAGTATTTAATATAGTATGTAATAGAATATAAAAAATTAAATTTTATTTGGCTTTTTATTTGTTTCATAAATAAAAAATAATATAGGGGCTGAAATATTTTCCCATACATTATACAGACTGTCCACGGATGAGGTTTACAATAGGACTAATAGATAAAAATTTGGTTTTCCGGCAAAAAAATTATGCATAATAAAAATTTTTGCTTGTAACAAAAAAATAAGTCGCAAAAAACAAAATGTTGATTTTGTATACAGGGTGCGCGAAAACTTGAAAAGCATGATTTTCTCCAAGAGTAAACACCTTTTTTTTCATTTTTAGGTAATGGTATTTGGAAAATTTCTTTAGAATAAAGTTGATAATAATAAAAAAATAAAATGACATACTTCTGTAAAATATATAAAGTAATTTAAAATGCTATTCTTTATAAATTTTCTAAACGACATTTTGCCTAATAATGAAAAATAAAGGTAGTCTACTCTTGAAAAAAATAATGTTTTTTAAGTTTTTGTACTCTGTATACAAAATCAACATTTTCTCTTCGTGAATCACATTTTGTATACAAGCAAAAATTTTCTTTGGAATAATCTTTTTCTAAAAAATTATTTTTTCTATCCGTTTGTCCTCTTGTAAACCCCATCCGTTGACAGTCTATAGATAAGCCGGACTTTCTTTTATCCTTTATTTCTTTTCATCTCTTATAACTTAATATTTTTAAATTTGTAATTTAAAGTTGCTTAAAAAAATGCAAAACACATACAATTTCATTGTTACTTAAACAGATATGCACTCTTCATTAACTAAAAAAATTGGTCATTTAGAAGAACCGTATATTTCTATTACAATATCAACATGTTTACGTTTAACCCTATCTCTTTAAGTATCTCAAAATTAAAACTTAAGTTTTCTAGTTATAGTACTTAACTAACCAGAAGATACTGGGTGTCCCAACTCTATTCATACACATAATAACTTCACCCCTATACATAATAAAAAAGCTTAAAATTAAAAATGTTTTTGTTTAGAAAATATATTTATTTTATTAACAGTATAGTTACCTGTACAAGGTGTTAAAATGTGTTTACTATTTAATAAGTTTTTCTAGGTAAAACTTACTGTATTTTTGACAAATCATGGTTATTTAATTGTATTGCTGATCTTTACTATATTACTAGCATGTCAATATAATTATTAAAGGTAAAAAGTAAAGTCAAAAATAGTTTATTCGCTCTAAATAATTAAAAATAATTTAGATTGACAGGTAAAGTGATAACATGAAATTAATTATTTAATATTTTAGATACTTATTCATTTACGTATTCTAAAATCCTAAAGAATTTACGTCTAGTGCATTTTTAATGAAGAATTTAATAGCAAGTCTTAACTGGTCAAAACATACAGGGCGTTCCATTTAAAAACCATTTACTTGAGAATAAAAATTTTGTTTTTGTGACACTTCGTATATTTACCAATACTCTCAATAAAATTAGCGTTACAAAAACATATTTTTTTAAGTTTTTTTCTAGCTTTTACAGGGACACAGTTGTTTCGTGTATAAATACAGTTGAGACACCTTGTAATACTTTTCAATAAAATTAATTTAAATTTCGCGGTAAATACTACTTTGTTAATAATTATGTGGATGGCGCCATTGGCAAAAAAATAGGTTTAGTAGTTAGAATCCTACGTTATTTGTCTTTGTTTAGCTGCATAGCTTAGGAGCATATCCGAGGGATGGCACAATCAACAATGTATTAAGTGGATACACGGCAGTTTCTAAATGTAGGTGTTATGTGGATTAAGCGCATTTAACTTTGAATCCATTTGTAAGTATCAAGTAGATACACGGCAGTTTCTATTATAATGTAGGTGTTATGTGGATTAACCGCATTTAACTTTAAATCCATTTGTAAAGGGCTACCGAAAACTAATTGTAAAAACAAAGTTAAGCAGCAGCTTTATTTTGATTTCCGAGGAAATGAGCATATTCGATATGGCCATAAAGAATTTAAAGCTGAATTTAACATTAAAGTTTAAAATTGTCGCCTTTTTATCGATAAGAAATGCAGCGCTTTAGCTGCCAGTCCAGATGGTTTGGTAGGGTCGCGGGGTCTTGTCGAAGTAAAATGTCCATCTAAGGCCTTTAATCTTACTCCAACTAAAGCCAAAATGAGATAATCAAATTACATTAAATTTAAAACATTATTATTACCATCAAATTCAAGGGCAGTTGCATATTATACAGAGAGATTATTGTTATTTTATTGTCTAGACACCCAAGGGTATGCTTGTCAAAAAGGTAAGCACACGACGGTGATTTTAAATTGATTTAAAATAAAACTGGTTTGAATATTTTAGATTTGGAGAGATGATAAATTTTTGGAAAAAAAATGGAAGAAAAATTAAGAGTATTTTATTTTAAATGATTGTTGCTCGAAATTATAGGTCCTAGACACACCAGGAAAATGGAAATAGGAAATCCACCGAGAATCCTCTAGATTAATGTTTTGCCATTTTGTATTAGAATATATTGACTTTATATTTTAGGATTATAAAGTACTCATCAGGAGCTTTAAAATGATGTGCCACAAGATCCCTCTTTTATATTATATATCTTTCAGTTTTCTAACAAGTTAATCAGTAAGTTTTCATGCAAACTGTTTACCACATTTTTGGTAAACTGTTTACCACATTTTTGAGAGGCAACCATTGGCCCAGTTCCCGTCTGGCATCTTGTTAAGATTTTATTTCATTGGATTAAAATAATTTTAACCGACTGCTAATGAACCTTTGTTTATAGATTGACACCTTTATATTAAGGGTAACTTAATATTAAATATTTTATTATTATATTTCTTTTAAAGTAATCATAACATTTATTATATTGTGTAAGAGCAGAATAGTTTTTCATAATATATAAAAGTTTTAATTTTCTTAAAATTTTAAATAAACTTTTAATTTTATTCTGGAGAAAAACCAAATAATATTTTGTTTAAAGATTCCCTTTTTCCGTTTAACTCTTTTTCCAAGATGGCGTCCAGCCGCCATCTTGATATGTTTATCTGTCAATTTCTCTTTAAAATATAGTATTTATGCAACAATTTTATATTTAAAAGTTTAACTTTTTAAATTAATTCGATTAAAAAATAAAGGGGGGAGGGGGACATTAAAAAAATGCACTGTATACATATAAACGAAACCTTCCTTTTAAATAACTCTATCTAGTAAAAAAAAACCCATCAAAATCCGTTGAATAGTGATAAGAAACCTAATAAAAAAAAAATTGATACTTCCTGTATAATATATTTCTTTAACTAATAACTTATTTGCAAATCTTAAAATTTAGGCAATTTTGTAAATCTTTAGATGGTATTATAACGTAGTTATAATGCATTTTAGTTTTAAGGGTTTTTATTTTAATATACCATCTTTTGATCCACCCTGTATGGCAATTCTATACTTTTTATAAACCATGTACACCCTGTACACAATTCCTATAAACACTTTTTAATTGCAATAGTAATGTCAATGTCGATTTTAAATGTAAACTATTTTTTAAACAGTGTGTATATGTTTTTTTAATTATTATTTTGCATATAAACCTTCCTTTTGAATCACTCTATCTATAGAAAAAAACTGCATCAAGATCTGTTAAGAATAGTAAGGTCAATATCAAAATTTATATATAAACTATTTTTTTAAACACTTTGTATATGTTTTTTTTTGTTGTATTGTACATATAAACCTTTTTCTTGAATCACTCAATCTAATTTAAAAAAATATACACATTAAAATCCATTAAGTAATATCGGAGTTTATTAGTAAACTATTTTTTTAAAACTCTGTATACGTTTTTTTAGGGTATTATTATACAAATAAACCTTTCTCCCAAATCACTATATCTATTAAAAAAACGCATCAACATCCGTTGAGTAATATCAAATTTTAAATGTAAACTATTTTTTTAAACACTCTGTATATGTTTTTTTAGATATTATTATACATATAAACCTTTCTCTAAAATCACTCTATCTATAGAAAAAATAGATGGTATTTATTTGGGTACACGCCAAAATAAAATTAAAAGTACTAAAAATCAAAATATTAAACAAGTAAAAAGATAATTAAAAATCGACGTTTCGGTGGCAAATCTGCCACCGTTGTCAAGATAAATGTAATAAAAATAATAAAAATAAAAACTTACTATTATTTAGGTTTTAAAATTCACTATTTTTCTGTTTTTTTGGGATATTCTGAAAATCTGAAAACTTTGACATTAAATGTCAAAACATGTTTGTTTGGTTATAGTGTCATAGTGACATAGATAACTGGTTGCTGGTATATTGATTGTTTATTTTACAAAAAGGTGAATAGTTAGTTAATTTTTAGTCTTCCTGAAGATACTTCAGTATCAAGCAAAGGCAACCAAGTGTTATTTAAATTAACTGAAATTGATGCTACACAATTATCTTTATTTAATAATATATACGCACTTTCTTTGATTTCGCGTTTTTTAGAAAAAAACCGCATCATGATCTGTTGAGAATAGTAAGGTCAATATCGAATTTTAAATATAAACTATGTTTTAAACACTCTGTATATGTTTTTCTGGATAGTATTACACATATAAACCTTTCTCTAAAATCACTCTATCTATTATAAAAAAATCGCATTAAAATTAGTAGGGTACTTTTAAAGATCTAAGCATACATACATACAGACCGAAAAAAGGACTTTATTTTATACTATGTAGTGATAGTAAAGAAAAGTTATTTTTTTATGCGCTCGGCCGGATAGCGCGCCAACCAACTCAATTGCAAATTAATCGAGTAGGTACGATTGCTGGTAAAATCATGAGTTAACTAATGGCAACCAGGAATTATCTTTTAAAAAAATACTTTTATTAAATTAAAATTACAAAAATTATACTTTTTACTAATACATATGTTAAAGGCTAAAAATCTAAACTCTGACTAACTCTAATACAAGGGTTCGATGGCAACGTGACGACTGGGAACTGATGATAAAGCATTACAATAATAGGAATTAGAATATAAAAATAATGTCGTCAGCATGTTATGTGGACAGGGTGTGACATAACTCCTCCCTCCTGAGATTCAACTCCACGGTCATCGGGGTAGTTGAACATCTTGAAGTTCAAACTCTTGTTCTTTTGCGTTGGCATTGGCTTTTTGTTTCTGGAAGTTTCTTTTCTTCAGTTTTTTGTAAACATATTGGGCTGCGCAGAGGATTATTATTGCATAAATTACAATGGTCCAAGTGCTGGGGTAAATTGATAAATTTTTGTAGAACAGCTGGGGTTGGTTTTCTTTAATTTGGGTTTCTAGTTCGTGTAGTCCATCTAGTTTAATTTCTTGTAAAACGGCACTGATATTTAGGCTTGGTAATATTTCGATGGTATTGACCAAATCTGGGAAAAATATTGGTTGACTAATCAATATTTGTTTTTGGTTATTGGTAAATACTTCTTGGTGAATTGTAACTTGGCAACTATTTGGTATATTGATTAGGTAGGTACCAAACAGCTTTTGACTTTCTTCTTGTTGGTTACATTTAAGTTTAACAATTTCTTCTTTGGGCAGGATAAAGGTCCATTGCTCGGTAGAATCCAGTTGTTTAATGATGGGCTTGGAGATTTTTATTTCTATTTGGTGACAGGTAGAGGTGTCCTTGGTGGCATCTAGAAGTTTGACGGTGCAGGGGCTGTCATCTTTGATGTCTTGCAGGTCCATCTTGTCACAAACATAGTAGTGGGCTTTGACCTCTAGGCATTCTTCATTTCGATATGTGTAGTGCAATTCATTTTTTAAAAGAAATTTATTTCGCGGAATAATAACCTTAAACAGACTCTTTCTCATTACTGGGATAGAAAAAGGTGATGGTAGTTAAAGTTTTTGGAAATGTTATTGGGATTTGTAACAGATATTTTATTTTGTTATTAAAAATAAAACAATTTAAATTAGTTAATTTTTCGTAAAGTAAGGTATTTTCTAAGGTCACTTCTAAAGGCATTTGATTGAGTCCAACTTGTTTTTGTATATTTAATAATTCGAAATAAAGATCTTCTGTTTTTATTATACTAGGATGCATAGTTTTTAGTTTAGAAAAAGCTATAGAATTTTCTATATCTTGTAGAGTTGAGTCGATAATTTCGTAAATATTAATTATTTGATTCAATACATCTTTAATGATAGCAGCGTTTTCTCTAAAAGTAGTTTTTTGTAATATTAAGCCTATTTGATTTAATTTGGATTCCAACAATTTTTCGTTATGACTAATTTTTGAATACTTAAATTAAATTTATTTATAATATTTAATGATATTGCATTTTCTTTTAAAATGTTCCCCGCTAAGTTATTTTGATTATTTTGTAATTCAGCAATAAGTTTTTCGTACTTTTCTCCGTCGGAAGCATCTAAGTTTCTCGTAATAGATTTAAAAATTGATCCTAATGCATTTATTAAGCCTCGTTTTATCCTATTTGGATGAGAAATAATATGTTTTATTTTGTTTCAACCCTGTCTTGAATAATTTGTAAAATTTTAAAATAGTTTGAAGTTTCAAAAAGTATTCCTTATGATTATTTATTGTAACCGATATATTTTTAGATTTAATGTATAATTTATTAATTTCTAAAATTATTGGATTAAGATCGTAATAATAAAGTAAGGTGTAAGTAAATTCTTGCACTTTTGCAGTTCCTAATTTAAATGGAATGCCTGGATTATCAGTTATTTTTCTAACGGTAATTTTTTCTTCAAATCCGAGTGTTATATGAAGAATTACCCTGAAAAGAAATTAGAGTAATTAATAAACAAAACTATATCTTTTTCTTAACGGTCGTTTTATATTCTCAAGGTGTACTTTTTCGTGAGAACTTGTTTTAGCAGTTTTGCGGTTTTTATTCACGGAAATAAGCTTGGTGGGTTTTGCGAATTTATCAGCATTTTTCTGTCTGATGTGTTTTTTAATATAGACATTTTCGTCGGGTTTAAATATTTCGGGGTCTTCTATTTTCATTGATTTTCCCTATTAATTTTTCTTTGCCGGTTATAAGTTTTTCGTTGATTTGGGAATAAAGTAATTTTGTTTTTTGTTTATGATCATTAATATAATCACTAAGTAGTACTTGGTCAATATTAATGTCAAATGGGTTGTCGTTGGTAATATGTCCGTTAATTATATCTATAGGTTTCATTTTTGTACTTTGATTTATTAAATAGTTATAGGCTAATATAGCATATATCATTTTTTGCGCGGTAGGTGTTTTACTAAATTCTTGGTTATTAAGTAAGCGTATATGTTCAGAAAGAGTTGAATGTAGTCGTTCTATTAGTCCGTTAGATTGGGGGTGTTGGGGTGAACAAAAATGTATTTTTATTTTATGTAACTGTAAAAGTTCAGTAACTACTGCGTTCTTAAATTCTGTACCGTTGTCCACTATAATTTGTTTTGGTACTTTATGATGAGAAAAATAAAATAAAAGGTTGGCTGCTATTTCGGTAGATACTAAGGATTTAAGAGGGTACGCTTGCGCATATTTAGAGAAACTATCAATTATGGTCAAAAATTTGGTTTGTTCTAATGAGTAAGTGTCTAAATGAATGATTTCAAATGGTCTTGTCGCGGTGGGGGTGACATTCATCATTATTTTTACGGGATGTCGGTCGTATTTACCTATTTGACAAATTTCACAGTCATTTATATAAGTTTGGATAGAACTTTTTAAATTTGGCAAATAATATTTATTTTTTATTTTTTGTTCTGTCTCGTCGATTCCCCTGTGGTTCGTTTTACCTTCGTGATAATTTTTAATTATTTCCGTTATCTCTTCGTTTTCTGTGACGTCAATAAGCTTAGATAAACATCGTTTAAATTTTATTGAGGGCCATTTAAAATTTTGCCTAATAACTTCACAAAATGGTTCGTAAGTATCTGGATTTTCAAAATAGAAATAATATTGTTTATCTGGAAGAACATATTCTTTAATAAAGTCTAAAATATCTTGTTTAAAATTATTTTTTGAAATTTGAACAGTAAATCTGCGTTTTTTGTCAAATAAAATTTGTTTTTTTAGGTTTTGCGGGCGAGTGTAGTACATCCTGAATAAAAATTTAATTCGCGCCGTAATTAACGATATATGTTTCTACAATGGGGACGCCCACGATCGGATCTTGTTCGGCGTTCGAGTGTATTGTGTTGTCGTCGGTTCCGTCTTGGTTATTTGATATGTCGTTAACATCTGCTTGTGCTATTACAGATATTTTATCTAAATTGTCATTATCGTTGTTTTGAATATTTGAGTTATCGGTTGAAGTTTGGGGAATTTGATTTTCGGTTAGATTTTTATTAAGATTTTGGGTAACTTCGTAAGAAAATTTACCTAAATCAAAAGTATTTTCGGTTTCTTTAATATGTAATTCGATACGGCTTAAACTGTCTGCGTTAGTATTCAGACTTCCTTTTTATAAATTATTTTGTAATCGAATTCCTCAAGTTTGATACGCCACCTAAGTAATTTGGAATTAGGGTCTTTTAATGAGAAAAGCCACTGAAGTGGTTTATAATCTGTTATTATATTAAATTTCCTACCATATAAATACGGACGGAAATACTTAGTAGCTCAAACTAAACAGAGACACTCTTTTTCAATAGTTGAGTAACTTTGTTCTGAATCGTTCAGAGTTCGCGAAGCATACGCAATTGGTAAGTACTTACCTATAGGGCCTTGGCTAAGTACGCATCCGAGGGCAACATTGCTAGCGTCGCAAGTTAAATTAAAAGGTTTTGAGGAGTCCGGATATTGTAGTATAGGTTCATTTATTAGTAAATTTTTACATTTTTCAAAACAATATAAAAATTCTTCGTTATGCACTATTTTGGCACCTTTTTTGAGACATTTTGTCAATGGTTTCGTAAGTTTTGCAAAGTTATCAATAAAACGACGTTAGTAACCGAGGAGGCCTAAAAATCCTTTAATTTGTTTTGTAGTTTTTGGGACGGGATATTTTTTAATCGCGCTTATTTTGTCCGGATTAGGTTTAACACCTTCGGGAGTAACAACGTGTCCTAAATAAGTTACTTCCTTTCTGAGAAATTCCGATTTGTCTAATTGAATTTTGAAATTTGATTCTCTTTAACGCGTAAAAACTTCTGTTAACTTTAAAATGTGTTCTTGAAGAGAACTTGAAAAAACAATTATGTCGTCGAGGTATACTGCGCATTTTTCGTTAGTAATGCCGCGTAGGATGTTATCCATGACGCGTTGAAAGGTTGCGGGGCGTTTTTGAGCCCAAATGGCATACGCAGAAATTCGTAATGTCCGTTTTCGGTACTAAACGCGGTTTTAGGAATATCGGCTTCATTCATTTCTATTTGATGAAACCCGCTGGCCAAATCAAGTGTTGTAAAATACTGACACTTTCCTAACTTGTCAAGAAGGTCAGTTATGTTTGGTAATGGGTACTTATTGTCGAAACTCTTAAGGTTCAGTGCCCTAAAGTCCAAAAACTACTCTCCACTTCTGCTTGCCAGAAGTGTCTTTTTTTCTTTGGTACTACCCAAAGTGGTAAGACCAGGGCGAACAACTAGGTCTTATTATATTTTGATTTAACATTTTATTTATTTGGCTTTCTACCTTTTTTTTATGAATAAAGGGATACCTATATGTTTTTGAATAAACAGGGACTTCGTCAGTAGTCCTAATATGATGTTTTATTTTGCTTGTAAAAGTCAGTGGTGTACCTTCTTGGTAAAATATATCAGAAAATTTAGAACATAATTTAAGTATTGCATTTTTTTCTTCCGGGTTTAAATGATCAGTACGAATTTGAGATAAATCTAATTTATGTTTAGAGGTGTCATCGAAGTTATTTAAATCAATTTTTGTAAATCTTGTCTACAAAATTTTTCTACTTCTAAAGGTTCCGAAAAGTCTAAGATAATGGGTTCACAAGTGTTATTCAAAATAGAGGTTAATGCTTTTCCGTTTCGTGCTATGATTAAACATTCCGGGATTTCGCAATTATGAAATTTTTGGTGAGGGATGATAATTTCGCCATTTTTAATAGAGGTTTTTACTTGTATTATTTGCTCGCATCGTGGTGCGATGGTAATGCAATTTAATTCAGTTTGAGTTTTATGAAAAGATAATTTTATTTTGGTATACGGGGTGACTAAATACCCTTGGTTAAAATTTAGATTAGCTTTCAAAATTTTTAAATTATCTAGACCAATTAATCCATCAAAAACGTTATGAAACTTAAACAAAAAAAATTAAATTCGTTTTTTCGGGCAAATTAAAAATTTTGGATGCTGGAATCATAGCACTATACTGATGCGCCGACTTTTGAAAAACTGTAGATACAATAAATGGGTAATTTTTAACACAATTTGGAAAATATTTAAATGCTAAATTTGGGTTAATAAAAGATTTCGTAGAACCAGAGTCAATTAAAAATTTAAGGTTATGTTCGGGAAAATTAATAAAGGAAAGTTCACTCGCATTGATGTTATTTAAGCATATTAATTGATTTGTCATATTTCCGGATTTTCCTGCGGAACATCCTGAAAATTTTCATACCGAGTATCGTTTTCAGTCTGCGACTCTGTATTATAATATTCATCCGTTTCACTATGTGAATAACCTTGCAGGTCGGATGAATTATCTTCGTAGTACGGAGAATAAACGAAGGATAGGTCATGGTTGTAATTATTATATGGGTCATATTCTTGAGAGCACGGGTTTGTCTCAGTGTTAAATAATTCTTCTGCAACGTAATTTAATTTTGGGTGATACGATGGACCAGGTTTAAAGGTTTGTCTAGATGACATACTCATAGGTGTTGGATTAGAAGGGTTTGGTTTAAAAGTTTGTCTAGTTGTGGTGCTCATTGGAGTTGGGGTAGGTAAAGGTTTGTTTTGGTTAGGTTTAAAGACGTTTTGTTGACCTTGCGGTCTTCCAAAAACTTCTGAATTTGTAAAAAAATTTTGTGGTCTAAAATTGGGATTTGGTCTTATTGGGATTGGCTGCGATGGGAAACTTTGCCGAAATTGATTGTTATTAGTGTAAGGATTAAAGGGGAAAGTTGGTCTAAATTGTTGCAAGTGATTATTTAATGGTAAATTTTGAAAATTTGTATTTTAATTATCATATCTATTATATTGATTTGGTGTAGTTTGCTTATTAAAGACATTTTTTGTTTGCGATTTATAATTATTCTGAAAATATTTAACGTTTCCTTCTTGAATTACAAATTGTATGGCGTCCGCTAGACTATTTGGGCGCATACACCTAATGGTTGTTCCTAGCGGTTCCCTGAGACCAGATAAGAATGTTTTTAAAGCTAAATTTTGATATAAGGTACGCTTTATGGTAGCTGTATTCGCATCTTCGTGTGCATCTACGTAGCTTACAAGTAAATTTAATAATTCAAGACATTTATCGTAAAAATTTTGAGGAGATTCATTTGGCAATTGTTTTAGCATAACTAAGTCTCTATTTAAGCAACTTTCATCGCGCCTATCTGCGAAATTTCTATAGAGGGTTTCCTGAAGGGCAGCCCACGTCGTAACATTTTGAATATTTACGACCAAACGGGCGTTTCCTGTTAATTTACTTATTAATGAATTTAATAGAAATTTATTTTAAAAACATTCTGGGTTAGCGGCATCGTAAAAGTTAGTAATCAGTGAATTACAAGTTGCCAAAAATCTATTTTATTCGGTTGGGTTGTCATCAAAAGTTAGAACGCAACTTAAATATTCTGGCTTAAATACATTTGCCATATTTAAATTACTTTTTACACTTAAATATATATTATCTAATTCTAAATTACTACTATCACTAAGATTTAAATCTGATTCTTCGCTTGAAGAAATTAAATTTTCGTGTTTAAAAATTTCAAAGTTAAATTGGGGTTTATTGTCCAAGTTTTGGACACCTAAACTATTGGATTCAAAATTTTGCTGACCTATTAAATTAATTAATCTATCTGTTACTTCCGTATGGGACTGGGAAGTAGAGTCAGAGTCAGTTGAAGGATTAATGTTAATATTTAAATTTTTTAGCGTATTTAACAAATCATCTGCTGACATTGAAATTGACCTTACATAACTAGGAAGATTCTGGTCATTGCCAAACTATAAGATGCCTTGAAAGAACCCAGCGATGTGTGTCTGCTCCTCTCGAGACGTCTTGCGGAAAGGACAATTTTGTTCCCTCCCCGTGATTTTGCCGTTGATGGGTGGTTGGACAGTCCTCGATGGATTGGATTTTTGATTTTTAAAAAGCCAC
This sequence comes from Listronotus bonariensis, assembly GCA_014170235.1. Taxonomy (NCBI): domain Eukaryota; kingdom Metazoa; phylum Arthropoda; class Insecta; order Coleoptera; family Curculionidae; genus Listronotus; species Listronotus bonariensis. Next base: position 50,792 of record JACEGR010003383.1, read on the forward strand.
TCTGCCGAAACACCTTCACGAACAAAAGTCACTGTGTTCGTCCGATAGTCTAATCGTAGAAACGAAAATTGATTTTGCTCGATGCAAAAACAACACTAGCGGAACTACCGACTGCGCCAGTTAAGTAATGGCAACCAGGAATTATCTTTTTAAAAATACTTTTATTAAATTAAAATTACAAAAATTATACTTGTTACTAATACATATGTTAAAGGCTAAAAATCTAAACTCTGACTAACTCTAATACAAGGGTTCGATGGCAATGTGACGACTGGGAACTGATGATAAAGCATATTACAATAATAGGAATTAGAATATAAAAATAATGTCGTCAGCATGTTATGTGGACAGGGTGTGACATAACTCATGTGAAATTATACGCTGTTGCCATATCGAGCCTTCGTTGTACAAACGTAGCTCTTTTGGATTCCAAGTTCGCTCGACCGTGACGTTCGCTCTTAAGCCTTTGCCTAACCCAGACTGGAGCAACTGCTTCTGTATGGGGTTGGAAGGGGTAACTAAACAGGACACCCACCCATATACCGTAGCCCTTGGAATGGTGGTTAATGAGGTAAAACCAGGGGGTGTGGGGGCTTGCCTTAACCGGCCACGTGGATGGGAACCACAATAAAAACTCCCTAAAATCAAGGTGGAACAGTGTAAGCCAAAGATTTGGCGTAGTTAACAAAGCTCAACTGCGGGACCAAAGGGTAAGTTGGTCACGATTATGCGGACTCCGGGGCACCAGGCGCACCCTGGTTTAACTAGCCTTTCCTTGCTACGTGGGGGTCTGGTAGGGGTGACCGTACTTCCCCTAACTACTCGCGGAAACTATATGAACACAAGTAGAACAAAAAATCCGAGAAGGACTCAGAAATGAGCGACTCCTCAACAGTAACGGAAGAAGGAGCAACTTCGGCTGCGGACTCCTTTCATGGCGTTTAAGAAGGGGTAGCCTCGGCTACGGACTCCTCTCAGGATAAAGGAGGGACTGTCAAGGCAGCGATCTCCACTCCTGAAGTGGACAAGGGCACTGGAGATCTAAATCAAATAAATCTCAAAACCAAGAAATTAAGCGGGGCCCAAAGGAAGAAACTTCTTAAGGCCCAAAAATGGCAGCCGGTACGTGGACTCGACAGAATCCACACCAAAATCCGGCAACAACAACAAAAAGGTGATAAACCGGGTGCAGGACCGGTTAAGTCGGGTACAAGTAAGGATAAGCTGGGATCAGGTCTGGCTAAGCTTGGCAAAGGACCAACAACACCTGAATCAAGGGCACTTTACAAACAAAAATCCTTAAAAAGAGCAGCAGCTCAAGCACGCTGACCGGCTCTTATGGGGATGCTACAATAGGAATCAGTTTGGCTGTCATAGACTGGCGCCATCCTGATACCATCCTGAATTAGGATCACGCATGCCTGATTAGAAGCAGGTTGTCTTTGACACCCCTGGGGAAGTCAGGACAGACTTTAGTTTGTGAAAACCACATTTAGCGCTGGGGTCCTCTGGATAACCTGCGCAAATGAGCGCACCAAGGCCTGGCTCACGGAGACAGTGCAGGGGCTGGGACAACTTTGAGAGGGGGCTGATTTGACAGTCGTCGAATCAAGAGACCCCCGAAGAGGCTTATAGTCCTTGTGTTTGTACCGGGAACAGGCACAGAGGAGAAAGTGGTCAAGGTCCAAAACCCTGGTTTGGAGACGAGGGACTGGCTGCTTAAAAGCAAAAGATGGGTGAAGGGGGCCAAATACTGACCTTCTTTATCAATGAGGCCTCCTGCAAGGTCCTGAAAGCAGTCCGTTTCAGGTTATACTATGGCCTGGAAACGGTAACTTTCAGGGTGATTTGGGGACCCGATAGAGGGGATTCGAGTAATCCAGATCAACCTCCAACACCGTAAGGCTACATCAGCGGTCCTCACAAAAACAATGAAGGAATATAATGTGGCTCTTATACAAAAACCTTGAGTGAACCAGCGCCAAATTAGAGGCCTTACGGGGGTAGATGGAGAGCTTATTTACGGCAGATCCACTCAGGTCCCTAGGACCTGTAAATTGTCCTTGGTTCGGTCTATCTGCCAAGTGATGATCCCAAACAGTCGCCAACCTGGGAGGTGGAAAGACTGGTGAGAGGGTGCAGAAGCAACGGATCGCATTCATTATCGGCAGTGATGCAAACGCATACCACCAGACCTGGGGCAGCACGGACACCAATGAAAGAGGTGAGTCACTACTACAATTTATAATGACAAATAATTTAGACATTTTAAATGTAGGAAATAAACCTAATTTTATAACCATTAACCAGAAGGAGAAATTAGATTTAATAATTTCAACTACTTTTATAGGCAGCTTTGTTAAGAATTGGTATGTGATTGATGAGGTGAGCTGCTCAGACCACAGGCACATAAGCTTCACAATTTCAGGTGATAGTCCTGAAATAAAAACCTATTAAAATCCTCGGAAAACCAATTGGGAAGCCTGTTAAACAGACCTAAAACATGGGTTAGAACGAGTGAAAAAGTCGATAAGTAACACGGCAAATCTATACCTAGCAGCGAAGCTGCTGTAGGACGCAATCCCATCGGCCTCTAACTAAAACTGTCCCTAAAATGGAAGGAAATCCAACAGGAATGTGCCCTGGTGGAACATAGACCTCGCAAAACTAAGGGCAGAAACCAGAAAAAATATAATAAAGTCCAAAAACAGGAGAGTGGGACGAATACCGCGAGACCCTTACTGGCTATAGCAAAACTTTGAGGGAAGCAAAAAGGAAAGCACTGTGAGGAGGTAGAACAGGCTCCAGAATGTGCTCGGCTCTAAAAATCCTTTCTAAGGACCCTAAAAGAACAATTACCTCTTTAGAGAAACGAACAGGGGGTACACACAAAACGGAAAAGAAACATTAGAAGAACTTTTTGGAGGCACTTTCCTGACTGAGAAATTATTATCACCAGACACTGAGCACTATTTAGGAGAGGTACTGGGGAAAATTTGCGAGTGGCAAGAAAAGTGGTTAATCAAAGCAAGTTAAAATGGGCGATGGATTCTTTTAAACCATTTGAAACATCAGGTCCTGACATGATCTATCCGGTTATGTTGCAGAAAGGCGACATAACACATTTACAATAGAACAGACTTTATACGACGATTCTCAGAGCAAGTTTGGGACTGGGATACATACCAAAAGTCTGGTGGTACATTAGAGTGATTTTTATTGCTAAACCTGGCAAGTCTGGACAAGATAAACCAGAGTTCCTAAGAGCGATAAGTCTTATGTCGTTTGTACTAAAGACACTTAAAAAACTGGTAGATATGCAGATAATAGGGGTGTCTTGATAAACAGACCACTACAGACCAATATGCAGACATAACAGGTTTATCAACGGAAATGGCACTACATTACCTTGTACAAGGGGTGAGTACGTTCTGGAAAACAAAGAGGTGTTGTTGGAAGCGTTTCTCGATATAGAGGGCGCATTTGACAACACCGCTTTTAAAGTGATTACAGGGGCGATTCGTCAAACGAAACATGCTGCAGATGGATAGGCTGCATGCTAAAAGACCGTGTCATCCACTCGAAACTCTTGGGTGAAACTCTGTCGGGTAGCAAGGGATTGCCCACAGGGGGAGTATTATCTTCACTTCTCTAACCTTGTTGTACTCTTCATCTTCAAGGAACTGAAATATCAATGACAAGGAAGGTTAAGTATTCCTATTATAGGGGTTATATTGGACTCAAAACTCACCTGGAACCATCATTTGAACAAAGTAATCAAAAGAGCAGAAACAGCATTAATTCTGGCTCGCAGAACATATGTCAAAACGTGGGCACTGAGACCAAAAATGGTTTACTGGGCATACAACACTGTGGTGAAACCACCCAACACATATACATGACTTGATTGCAATTTATTGTTATGGTTAGGGTTGCCATTCATCCAGATATATTGGGACTATCACTGTTATTACGCTCTATGTCCGGACGTCCCGATTTCTTGGCGAAAAGTCCCGATTTACAATATAAAACAATATGTTAATATTTAGAATTTTGTATGAACCCCGCTATTTTCTATTACTTTTTAAAAACATTGACCATTTATACCAAAAATTGGAATATAATAAAATATGTAAATATCCATTTTTTTATTTCTTTACATAATGCCAGTTTATCAGTTTCGGCCGAAACTCAAAAATTTGGTAGGATACATTGAGGATATTAAAAATCTTTCCTCTCCCCTTTTTCTTTTAAATGGGACAACATATCAAGATCAAGTAGAGTTTTGGTTAAAGGGTGTCACTGAACATACTTTTTGGCATGAAAATAATTTCGTTCACGTGGCCTTGTGCCCAGAGGGCACTATCAACATTTTTTTCAAATGAAAAGGGTGGTCATGTGGCACATTGTTTTAAAGGCCCTGTAATTCCCTACTTAACGCCACTCTGTTTTAAAAATCGGCGCAACCTTTCCAGACTTACAGCCTAATTCCATTAAACCGCATTGTTTTCACACTATTTAAACCAAATTTCAAACGGTTCTAAGTCTGGAACGTCTGGATCGATATTTTAAAAACAAAGTGGCGTTAAATAGCGAACCAAAGGGCCTTTAAAACTAGGTGCTTCATAACCACTCTTTCCAATTGAAAACAAAAAGTTGCTACTGCCTCCTTGGCACTAGGCCACATGACCAAAATCATTTTTATGTCAAAAGGAGTTTATGTGACACCCTTTTACCCAAATTTTACCCGATCTCGAAATCTTATCTCATTCAAGAGATAAACCAAGAGAAAGACTTTTAATATCTTTATTGTATGTTTCTTTTGATGGAGGGGTTCCAAAAAGGCCTCGCTTTTTAAACCATTCCATTTTAATCATTTTTATTTTCTACATTACATAATATTTTTCTTTTGCGGGGTGGGAGGGAAGTGCACAAAATTTTAAAAAATACAAAAACAATTCTTGCTTTGCGTTTGCTGGTTTGCTGGCTATTCAGTTGCATGAGATTTCGATAAGTAAATACTCATACTTGTAAGCAAATGCTCGACTTTATTCATACGTTTGAAGTAAATCCTTTTATATTCTATACTTATAAGCAGAAGTATTTGGTTCTTTTTATTCATATGGCCCAATGTGCACTTTCTCTTTTATTGAACAGTAAAGGGAGACATAAAATTATTATTTATAATATGTACTTATAAAACATATCAATATTTCTGCAAAAACTACACATTTACCTTCCTCTTAAATATAAATACATTTAAAGTTTTACATTAATAGTGGTAATAATTCCGTATTGTCACAGTTTTTACAAAACTAAAAATCTCTTTTATGGACAGTTAAATCAAGACACCCTGCTTTTATATGTAATTCGCCAGGAATCCTCTCCCCAGACCGGTTTCGTCTGCCCCATGAGATTTATCAATTGGTCTGTACCGGGTCCATGGCAAATACCACAAAAAGCAAGGGTCATCTTATATAGCAAACATCGTTGCGCTACGGTAGGATATAAATCCCACTGCCAATGTAGGACTAAAGTTTCATTTAGTCAATTCTGCATCGAGTTTTATACCGGAGTCGGTAAAGTAAAACATTTATAGTGGAAATGATTCCTTACTATCACAGTTTTTACGAAATTAAAAATCTTCTTTCATGGGCAGTTAAATAAAGACACCCTGTTTTTCTATGTCATTCGTCAGGAACCAGACCAGTTTCGCCTGTCTCATAGGACTTTCAATGGGGCTGTACCGGGTTCATGACGAATAACACAGAAAGGTGGGTATAAAAAGGTGCAGAACGAGAGTTATGCTCACTGCCCAAAAACGAGTGTAATCCAAGACAGCATTGAGGCAGTTCAAAATGTTATGAAGAGAAATCAACGTATAAATTATTATTGTGCAGTATTAGTGTAAAGTACTGGATGCGGCAAAAGTGTCATTTCGAAGGAAAAAGAAGAATCGACCAGTCAGAAATTCTTTTGCATCACAACGCCAGACCTCATAAGGCAAACTCCACAGTTCTGACTTTGTTTCAGGTAAACACTGTAAACAATATTTTATAAATATAAAAATTATGAGATGCGTTTTTAAAACTTACTTTTAAATTTAAATACCAAGTGCCAATTTATAAATTTTTACTTACATTATAAAACAATCCGGTCAGTCTAAGGAAATATGTAGGTCCCAATGCTTCTCCAAAACTTTGATAAATGAAGGACAAACTCGTACCCCAAACTATTAAAATGCAATGAATGACAGCTATGGCGATGAGTGAACCAAATGTCTTATTGAACTGTCTTGTGAACTTACACAAATTAATAAGTTTGTAATTATCAAGCTCAATTTTAGGTACAGGTCTTTGATATACAGCGAGTTTACTATGAACTTGATATAATTGCTTTTTATCTCTCTGGTTATCAAAATAGCAATAAGGATGCAAACGGAAAATCTAGCATGCAGGAAGAGCATAACTGCCATTCTGTTGGGACCACTTATTATGACTTCTAAAAAATCTTTAATAAACTTAAAAAGAAAAACTAGCAATTATTATCCTATTAAATGTTTTAATTGTTTTATGGTCTTTTTTCTTACATAGCAAAGGCAATAAGATTTTTATTGGAAAAAAATGTTTTTCTCTTTGAGAAGGTTTATTGACAATATAATGTTAGCACTCGTTAAAGAAGTTGTCTGCGCGCAAATCACAAGTTTTACGATTAAATGTGCAGATGATGCCGGTATAAAAGTAATTAGGTCTAAAACAATATAACTTACAAAAGTAATTGTAAATATTATCAAAACTAATTGATTTAACTTTTTTAAACATTTTGAAGTTAAATAAACTGTTGGGCATAACCCAAATAAAAAAATTATGATTAAAAAATGTAAATGTATTTTAAAAACATGTTTTAAAAAATTTTGAAAAACTCTTTTATTAGCACGGACGTGGATGGGTTTCTTAAATAATAGTCTTTTAAACAGGCTTATTATTATTATGTAGTATTGTATTATATTAGATAATATTTTAAGGATCATAAATTATTTTATCGATATTTATGTTGTTGTTGTAAAAATGTATGTTAATGTAATATGTTGTTTAAATTTTTAAAGGTACAATCATTAGTATATTAATATTTAAAAATAACTAGCAATTAGGAAAATTACATAAAAAACAAAATAGGTTTTTAACACACATCTTAGGTCAGTAGTGGGCATAGGGCTAAAAAATTGTTGCAGTACTGGCATGTTGGGAAATGCTTGAGGAATTGTTAGATTACTTCTGCAAAATTGATTGTTTTTTAGATTTTGCTTAACATTTCTAACCAATGCTTGTATAACACCATACACGACGTAACTTCAACCGTTTCTGACTTATTTTAAAACGGCGTTTGCAAGCCAATACAAATCTATTTTTTTTTACATAAAGCCTTTATTAAATAAAACCCTGGGCTGAGTTTCAAATCAATATTAACCTATATTTATGTTGGTCAGAAATTAAAAGCTTAAAGTTACATTGGCAAAAACCTTAAAAGTTTTTATTACATAAAAAACCTCTGTTTTTTTATTATTGTATCTTATTAGGCATTAAAAATAAGGGTTAGTGTTTACAAGGGTGTGAATTTTAAAAATTATGGTTTTTAAAATATTTACAATTTAATGTACAGTGAATTCTAATTAAAACGAGCCAATCCCTATAATTCCGTTATTTATACACCCTTAAAGAAATCCTGAAACACGTCAATTTTTGTATAAAATTTAACTCGTCCATGGTTATTTCTTCCCCTTAACAACACAAACATTTAAAAGTTTAAATGGAAGAAGGGCTCAAATGATACCTTGACATAAAGGGTTTTAAATTCTTTCTTTAACAGGGTTTGGGTTTTTAAAATCAGTTAAGTAGTTACCGAGAAAATGAACCGTAAACATCTAATATCTTTAACACCTATAAATTTTTTGTTTATTTAAATATTAAAATAGAATATGGTACTTAGATATATCACCCTAATGTGCAATTATTTTAAATAAAATTAGTTGTTTTTTGTAATTTCGGGTTTAGCCGGAAATAACCCTAAATTTTTTATTTATAATAAAACACCACGCATATTTTTATATATTTAAAAAGACAATAATATCTTAGCTATAAATATTTAAAAAAATTTATTAAAAGTTTTACCAATAAAAACTGTAAATTTTGGCCCAAGGAATCACGGAAAAAAAATGTAGCCATTTATTTTGCGGTGACTACTTGGTCTAAAATTTAACGTTTTAATATATTAATGTCCGACTGGTATATTGTTTGACAAATAATAATATTATGTCAAAGTCAGTTAAATGCCAAATATTACTCTAGGGCATTATTTAAAAAAATATCGCCCTAGGGCTAGGGTTGCCACCTCTCCCGGTTTGACCGGGAGTCTCACGGTTTTGACAGTCAGTCTCCCGGCTCCTGGTTAAACATAAATTTCTCCCGGTTACTGTTGAAGAAAAAAAAAAACAAAACCTCAAAAGGAATTTTTGTTTTACATAATAAAAAAAACAGTGTATTCCGAAAGCGGGGACTTTTTTGTTTTCAAATTTTTTTGTCTCTAAATTTTTACCGAGGAAAATAGGGACTATAGGGGCTAGGGACCTCTAAATGTGTGTGAAAAAACCGAAAAAAACCCTACTTAAGGCCTACAAACTTACCAATAAATAAACAATAATTTATCTTGATTTAAGCATTTATTACGAAAATAGAACGTACAATTTTCAACCTGGCCGAAAACTTTTTATTACTTCTTACATTGAGTACTTTTTCCAAAGGAAATTTAAAGAAAATTACTCTGACAAATCTAGAAAATAAGCCATTAGAACGGTTTTGTCCACACTGGTCCGTAAGCTAGCAACAGATTTTCATTACCAATTTCGTCTCAGTCCATAACTTGTAAAATGCTTAAGTAGAGTTGTACATGTATCGTAGTGAGCGTCAGCTGCGGCAACGAGGGTGGGTTGAGCAGTTGTAACCGCTTACGCACGTAAAAAAATATATGTTTATAGTCATTTCTTCCCGATTAAAAGTTTATTAAATTATAATTGGCTTAATATCTTTGAGAAAAAAATAGTCTGCTGATTATACAGAGGCGTCTCTGGTCACACGAACATGAAAAAAAAGCGTTTTCGGTGACTTCCTCTTAACTGAAATTTTTATCAGATGACAGTCTATGTATTACTGGAAATAAAAAAAGTCAGCTTCTTGGTGGTGTCAGAGTCTTGGTGGAATACTTGTCAGCTGGTACCCTGAATTGGCTATTAATTATGTACTTTAAAAAGAAACTACAACGTTAAAGAAGTTTTATTTTTATTTCTATGTATAGTTGTATAGAGTTTATAAAAAATATATTTTTTTTTACACAGGGTGATTCAAAAACATATAATTAGGAAAATGTAAAAAGTGATATTTTAACGTTAATAATCAATCTACAGTTTTGATAAAAATATAGAATATAGTTACTTAAATGACTATTTAAAAAATATATAAAATAAATATAAAAGGTAAGTATTGATGTAAAGATTGTATGTAACTTTAAAATTTTACATTTGAAATTGATATAGTGACTTTATTTATGAACTTATTAAAATAAATATTTAACAAAGGATGTATAGAAACATATAGTTTTATAAAAGATTTATTTTTGGTATACAAGGTGCCTAAAATATTTATATAATATTTTTTTAATATAAAAATTTATTACTTACGTCTTTATTTATCATTGGAATGAAATAAAATTTTACTATAAGATATATGCATGAGTGAAGAATATAAAAACATATTATTTAATTATACAGGGTGTTTAAAAAAATATGTCATTTTTCAAAATTCGCTTAAAAATTAAAAATTTTCCAATTTATCATGTATAAAAGATATTTTTTATAGAATACTAGCTATGATATTCGGCTTTGCTACTATTGTGATGTAAAAAGGTAAAAAAAAATAAAAACATTTTCCCATTATTTACACTACTTGTATATAAACAACATTTTTAATTTTATTGTCCAGGGTATATACAGGCTGTTTTCAAACAAATGCAAAAAATTTAAAGGGTGATACCTTGTTTAAAATAAGGGTACTTTGCTTGATAAACATAGGGTCAAAAGTTAACCATTAGGGAGATATTGCGGGAGAAAAATGACGAAAAATAAGGTTATTATTTTTTATCTCAAAAACGAAAGGCGCTAGCATCATAAAATTCTACGAAAGTATTGCTGCCATAAAAGTACACTTTCTATATATTTTTTTCACTTTTTGAGAATTACTAAATGCGGTGGAAATAGACTACCCTTATCGTTCTTAATAATCAAATTTACAGAGACACTTATGCAATGACCACGGAAAATTTAAATTTAGATAAACTGGCTTATTTAGCAACTTTTTTACCCCATGTACTTTTTTGTTAACCTACCAATTATAAATAAAAAAATTAAATGTAAATTGGATCGTGCCGGAACGGGAAAATTTATTGTATAATTTTTTTTCATCTGCTGCCTTTATTAGACATTACTTGGTAGTTTAAATACAATTCTTATTTTTTTTTTAAAGCAAAAAAAATTAAGACAGTTTTTGTTAATTTTTTTGCGAGATCTTCCTAATGGTTGACTTTTGGCCCTATGTTTATAAAGCAAACTACCCTTTATTTTAAACAAATAATAACCTTCTAATTTTTTTGCATTTGTTTTAAAACACCCTGTATATATAAATTTTTTGAGTTTTCTATTCTTGAGCAAGCTACATATAGCTGACCGTAAGAAAAGCAGGTTTCTTTGAGGTTAAGGCTAACTTTTAACAATATACTGACCCTGCATGTAAAATTGTTATTCTTTAACTTTCATCTGACAGCTTAATTGTAAATTTTTTTAAATTTATCAGTCCATCTTTTACTTGGTGTGTTATGGGTGTCAAACCATGATTCATCTTGGTACATTACCGTTTGAATTTCCAATCTAGCCTTATTTTTTCCAAATATTCTATTCTAAGTTGTTGAAAGCGGTGAGATTCTAATATAACTTTCCTATTTCAACAATAAAAACCCCAAACGACGGTAGGACAGCTTATGTCACAATCATTCTCGGATAGCCTCGCTAAGAGCGATAATAATGTGGAAACTTTCTGCTCTTCATACATCTGATAAATATTCCAATAAATTAAATCCCTAGTGCATAAATCAACAGATTTAGGTGCACCCTGTCTTTTCGTAGGTTTCTAGGCTTCATAGTATTATTTCAATTTTCTACACTGTACTTTTAGTAAGTAAAGCCGGTTAAAGTTGATATTTTTTATATTGAAGAATGTTATTATTGACCTTGCTTCACTAACTTTAAATAAACACTTTTAACAATTATTTTTGATTCATCAGGCAGGCATTTTTAGCTACTGCCTAAAACGTCTATTGCTCTGGAGATCTTTAAACACACTATCACTGTAGAACTTAATACCTGACACTATTTTAAAATGTGTCGAACTAAATATTGTATTTTCAATTATTTGTCACCATTGGGTTAAAATTGCCATTATTACCGGTTTTTTACCACCTGCAAATAATACATTGCAATAACATAAGTTAATAAAAATGAGCCAAAAGTCTTATAGAGTATTCAGGTAATAAATTATTATTTGCCAGCAACAAAATAAATACGGTTCTGTCACGGCTAATACTTTTATGACTTTATTGCATGTCATTATCTCATATTAGGTTAAGTCACTTTCTTACAGCTTAAATCTCAGCTAAATGGAAAAAATTATTTGCTCTTCAACTTGATAAAGCATCTGACTTTAATAATAAATCCCATTTAATTTGTTACATCAGATTATGTAAAAGAATCACAATATGTAAGGGATGACTGTTTTCCAGAACTATTGAAGCCAACAAATTATTTAGGATCACAAATAATGGTATAATTGCGACGAATTCGCAATGGAAAAATTCTGTTGGGATTTGCTTTAATGTGCCCAAGCCATTTTTAATTAATACAATAGTTTGCAAGCGCTTAAGAAAAATGAATTCTTAGATAATAAGATAATATTTGAACAGAGTGCATGATTCATTAGGAATTTTTAGCGTCCAAGTCTCCAAGCCTTGGTCTAAATATTGTTTTGGAAGTAGTTATTGTAGTAGCTAACTACAAAATTCGGGTAGGTTTTTTGCTAATTAACTGCTTAGAAATTCTAGTCCAGTTGGTCACCGTTGTTTGGACAAATTCGAGTAGGGTTTCTATTTACGCGGACCGGTCTTGGGTAGTCGTGAATAGGACATCCGTGGTTCGAAACTGACGTTAGACTGTAGGTCCCGCCTGGCTGACATTACCCGGACCTTAAACAAGGGTGCACAATAAGTCGTGCGGCTGCTCCATCATCTGAATACTCTAGATAAATACAAGAATTGCATTAAAGTCGGTGGCGTACATTTTTTGTCAGCCATATTCTCTAATTTTATAGGTAAATAAGCTCCTTAGTGCATCAAAAAACAATATCAAATTTATGAAAATTGGATAAGGGTTATTTACAATATTTATAAACAAAGAATTTTAAAAACTATTATTTAGGTTTAAAAATTCAATTTTTTTAGCTTTTTGTTAAGGAAATTCTAAAACCTTTGACATTAAATGTCAAATATGTTTGTTTGGATATAGTGTTATAGTGACGTAAATAACTGGTTGCTGGTGTATTTATTATTTCTAATACAAAAAAGGTATAAGTTAGTTGATTTTCAGTTCTCCTAAAAAGACTTTAGCATCTAGCAAAGTAAACCATGTGTTATTTAAATTAACAGATATTGATGCTACACATTTATCTTTATTTAATAATATACATGCACTTTGTTTAATTTTGCGTTTTTAGAACAAGTTTCCTTTGCTAAAATACTTGAAACATTCCAGTTTACTCAGTTTTTATGAAAATATACACACTTAAAAAGATTTTTAAAAATCTATTTTAATTTAAAACAATTATCCTATTGATTTTATAAACAAATGTTTTCTTGAATTTGATAATCAAAACCAAAGACAAATTAAAATAGACCTATTACAAATTTATTTTTACCATACATTCCCAATCCTATTAAAAAATTCATTAAGTAGGAAATAAATAAATATTCGCACAATCTTTAAATCACAAAAACACCATAAGATCTCAATTAACAAAAACAAAACCACACATCATAAATGAAAGTACAAAAATGTTATCTATAAAATACCTTGTGAATGTGATACATTTTAAATAGGTAAAACTTGTAGACCATTAGCTAAAGACATAAAAGAACACAAAACATACATGATATACACAGAATTTCACAAATCTAAAATTTGTCAACACGCATTTGAAAACAATCACCCACCGAATAAACTGGAATGCTTCAAGTATTTTAGCAAAGTAAACGTGTTCTAAAAACCCAAAATTAAAGAAAGTGCATACATATTATTAAATAAAGATAAATGTGTAGCATCAATATCTGTTAATTTAAATAACACATGGTTCACTTTACTAGATGCTGAAGTCTCTTCAGGAAAACTCAAAATCAACTTACTTATAACTTTTTTATATTATAAATAATAAATACACCAGCAACTAATTATGAACGTCACGCACACTATAACCAAACAAATATATTTGACGTGTAAGAAATAGGATTACTTTAAAAAAAATAATTATTTAATATAAATAATTATTAAAGTCCAAGAAAACTTACATAAAACAGGTTGCAACCCCTAAAGATAGGTTTAAGGCTTTCGGTCAAAATTATTTTATAATAATCTAATCATAAAATAGGTTCTTCCCAAGGCTGCCAGACGTGAACGGATTCCTTGAACGGGCCTTAAAATTTGGAAAACTTTTTATTAAAAATAGGTTATGATATGACTTTGACATTAGTTTTTTAAAATTATTAGGTATTTTATAATAAATAACTCATTTTTTGTTTTCCTTTCGCCCTTTCGGGGTCATCCCACCCAGGTCCGACGACCGTCCCCCTAGGTGGTGCACTGCAGTCTGAAGGCTTATTGTACCTTGACCCCTACTCCTTCTCATTCACACACCATTCATTCCATAACTTGGATGGTTGCTGTTCGATCCGTTCGTTTTACCCCCGAGCAGAACACCGCAAATAACTCATTTCTAGTTTATTTATTTTTAAAGAAATCCGTATTTTCATTTTATTATTGCAACAGCAGAATAGCCCTTTATAATATATAAAAAGTTTATATGTTAAAATATTTATTAAATTTCTTTATTTTAAAGAAAAGAAAAATATTATTTTGTTTAAATTTATATTTCTAGAAAACAAATAAACTATAAATAACGAAAATATCCTTCTAAAAGATTTTGCATTTGTTTTAAAACACTCTGTATATATTTTTATTTAGTGGCAAAATAAAGTGCAACGGAAAAATAAAAATATCTTAGAATTAATAATTATTTATGACTTTTTTTATTATCTTAGTTTTTATTATATAATTGCAAGAGCAGAATAGCCCTTCATAATATAAAAAATATATTAAAATATTTATTAAACATATTTATTCTGGATAAAAGCCAATTATTATTTTGCTCAAATTTTAATTTCAAACAAAAACAAATTAACTATAAAAACAAAATAGCCTTCTGAAAAATATTGCATTTATTTTGGAATACTCTGTATACATTTTCATTTGGAGGCAAAATTTCAACTAATTTGATTTAGAGGTAAAACTTTTACGACACTTTACTCTTAATATTAGGCGTATGTTTAAGACTTAACTAAATTTTTGTTAAAAACTATTTACCAACACCATGTACCTACTTTAATTAATAAAGTATAGATAACAGAAAAATAATTTGGGTATTATATTATAAGATGTAAGTAATATTGTCCTTTTTAATCGCTAGAGCTGCTACTATTTGGTACATAAGTGCTAAATATGAACAAAAATTTGCAAAAATAAAATATAACATGGAATGATTTACAAAAAAGACTCCCGCACCCGCACTTAAATTAATGTTCCTTTGAAACGCTTAACAAGCCATGCTTTCAAGCTGCTGAATAACTTTTCGTCGCTGCGAAGTAATGAATGCTTCAAGTGTTTCTTGTATTACACTGTAACATATATTTACTGTTTTTCCTGCCTCAGTTAACAATTATTCTCCAGTTAATGCTTAGCAAATAACTTGGACCTAAAATAGATTATTGTTTATAAAAATATTTAATAAAGTTGTTTTTAGAAAAAAACAGGTGGGACTAGATTATTTGGGCGTCGCCGTTTTGACATGTATATTTCTGCATCGACCTTTTTGGTGTCTATTTTTATTTTATTACAAAAGTTCATGCTCTGTCACCATATAATATAATTCCTGGATAATTATATACATATTACCCAGTCATATCATATTTACTAACTTACTATTACTAACCAAAATTAATTATTTTATTATATAGGTAACCGGTATAATAAAAGAATATTTAAAAATTACAATATTGTTAAACTGTACTTAATAATAACCAAATAAAACTGATGTGGTCGACGCGAAAATGGCATATTTATTATCGTACCTTTGCGAAACAGAATTTTTGGCGGTGGCTGCTTTAAATGTCACATATGGATCGCAGCTAAGTATTAAAAAAAGCTCATTTCAAATATTAAACCTTATTTCGACAAGTTTTCTTGTCGTTTTGCTTGTGTCAGAATTATATTTTAGTAAATATTTTAATATTGTTATTTTTTTGTAATATGCTCGCCCCCCACCTCGCCCCCCATTAATATTGACAGGCTATAGGGCGTGCACCACAGGTTAATAAACGCCCCGATAACGAGTTTTACTGCATGTATCAATAAAGATAAATATATATATTTTTGTAATTTATTAAAAATCTAAAAGCAGCTTATAAATGGCGTGGTAACTCTAGCCTATAGGATAAAATATCTCATGGTTCAAGTCGTAGCTAAAGCAAATTCCTTCTAATTTCAGGATTTGACATTATTCGTAATGTAATCAGAAATTTTTGGGATTTATTCCTGACGTTTAAATTTTAATACTTAGTATTTACTTAATTAATAAAGCAAAATTTAAAGGAGTTCTAAAATTTATTAATATTTTAAATATCTAGATAAGAAGTTTAGTCGTCAAAAAGTTTAAAATATTTGAATAATTGTCGGTCCCTTTGTGCTTTTCGATTAATGGTCGGTTTTTAAGCACTTTATTATGTTTCTATGTTTTTTACTTCCATTCAATAACAAAACAGTTTAGGTTAAGTTTCTAGGTTAGTACTAGATCGTTGCTCTTAATATATATCCAAAGCTTTTGACCAGGCTTGGCATGATGCGCTTCTTTATAAACTTCCGTCTTATGGTTTTTTAACTAAACTCTAGTTATCTGTCTCATCGACGTATATTAGTCATTGTGGATGGAACACTTAAAAAAAATAGGTTTCAAAATATTGTGTCCCAAGAATAGCATCATATTTGCAATTGAAAAACATTTTTGTAACAGTCATTCTTTGCTTAGAAGCCACTAAGTTCTGCAGAATAAAAAGTTATTAAAGTGAGTAAAGTAAGTCCAAGAACTGCAGTTTGTGTTTTCCTTCATATATAACTAAAGTATCAGAATCTTATAAAACTTGTTACTTGATTTTCTTACACCTTAACTTATAAATATTTAGGATCTGTACCTGTATTAATAAAATGCCGCATATAACACTAAACAGTGCTTATGAGCTTTAGCTTTAGGCCTTGGTAAAGTATACGTTAAAAAAAAAAAACGTTTTGTAACCGACTTCAAAAAGAAGTTTCTCAATTCGCCTGTATGTTTTTTGTGAGTGTGTGTTACGCAATTACTACGGCATGTGTGGACCAATTTAAAAAGTTTTTTTTTTTGTTTCAAAGAGTGCACTTCCTCGGTGGTCCCATAAAAACGAGTTAGGATCGCAAAAGAGAAAGGTACTAGACCTATTTTTTTTCCTCTATCGTACGTTATTTGTGGGGCAAAGCTGCCTCTAGTGTAGTATATAAAGAAAAAGATTAGATCAGGGGCGCATTTAGAATCGACAACCTAGGGGTAAAATCAGTTTTTTCACCGAACTAAAAGAGGTACCAGTAGTGCTTTTAGGGTATGTTTACCGATTTCATAGTAATAATAGTAAACTAAAAAGCGAAAAATGAACATTTAAAAAAAGCAATTTAAAAAAATTAAACTCATTAAGAAGTTAAATAAAAAAAGAAATCTGGTAATAACATCACTACTAAATGGTAATAACTAAATAAACATAACCTTTTTATGCTTTAATACCATATGTAATTTCCCAATTTGTTTTATTTTTAACTTTCTAGTGGGTTTAGATATTTTTTTTAAGTCTTTTTAATGTTCTTTGAAAATTGTTTATCCTTAAAACACTTCAACAATGGTACAGAAGCTGAGGGTTGTAGCATTTTTATTTTAAAATAATTAATACTATGGACTTAATTTTCTTACAATTTTATGAACAATCCGGCGCATTTGTTTAAAAATATAATAATTTGGCCATTTACCTTTAAATTATTGAAATGTGCGGGTTCCTGGGGTACAGCAGGCCTGGCAAATCGCGGTAAATATCAAAACCGGGATCAAACAACAATTTTTTACATTCTTGTCATGTTTTTCGTCAAACTTGGCAAAATTCTGCTACTGCTGGTATTATTTAGTTTTATAAACTAAAACCTTTTAAACATTTTTCTAGTTTAATTATAATAAAATCTAATAACTATTATTAAAATACTCTTTGTATATATTAAATTTTATATTATCTTGACACTTCTACCTAAAAAGGTTTTGTAAAAATATTGTTAAAAAATTTGATATCTTTTGAAATGACTTATTATGTTGGAAAAAAAATACTGTATTAGGTTGGATCAGCTAAATAACACGTAGGCAATATGAGAAAAAAGACAGCCTAACGTAATTACCGACATGTAAACATTTCGTATTGAATCATTCATCTTATTCTTTGTTTTTGCTTTACTGACCAATACACCTTTAGCTATTGCATATGCAGTATATGATATGTGAAGTTTATTTCAATCTTTTATTTTTTCTTTCAACATCTTATACTAACCCATTTCTTAGTTATAGGAATTTAAAATTTTCTTTTTAAACTGAGTGGAGCTTTAAAAGTGCCTACCGACCCACGGAGAGCTGCTGTTTGCACGTGTTCACCTTTTTATAAAAATACACAAATAAACAGTATTTGGCCATATATTTTATTTTTATAATAAACATAAATTCTGTAAGGTTGGGCAACATAGCAACTCCTTAAATATTAATTTCCAAATATGGTTTTTTCTAGGGTAGTAGACAACGGTAGTAGTATTGTAAATCAAGATTCGACGCAAACTGTTTTTATGGAGCTTACAATTTAAAATAGTATTTCGTGCAAAAATCAACATCCAAAAATATTCAATAAAATATTATAGATAAAAAGAATGGTTAGTAAGTTTTACTTTTAATACAATGACATGTTTGTCAATAATTACTTACATCCAAGAGGAGTCCTGCTAGACCAAAAGCAGGGGTAAAACCCAGTGTATCATCAAAAATTTCGAACAATAGGTTTACCCAAATACCCAAAAGGGTTAACATGCAATTTATGACAGTCATGGCAAGGACAGATCCAAACACTGTATTAAATTTTTTATTGTAATCATATAAAATATTTAGGTGGTAACTATTAAGCACAATATTGGATTTAGTTTTCTGATGAAGTGCTATTTTTTTATTAATTTGATGTAAATGCTTTTTTATCTCTATAATAATTAAAAAAGCAACAAAGATACATGATACAGATCTAACATGAAGAAAAAATAAAACTGTTAAACCTTTGTCATTTTCTTCTATGTATTGTAAAGTTATATAAAATAATTGGAATAAACAAAAACCCGTTATAATTACTTTATTAAATGCTTTTATTTTTCATTGATCTGTTCTGTCACAAAATAAAAAAATATGAATTTTATTGAAAATAGCGTTTTATTTTCTCTTCCAAATATTTTTATTGATATTATTATATTGGTAAGTATTTGACAATTTTTAATAAAAAAATCCGTAATTCTTACTGTGAAGGTAAAAATTTTGCTTGTCCAAAAGTTAGTATACATTGAAATGATATAAAATGAAGTAGTAGTTGTATAAGTTATTAGATAAAATTGATTTAATTTTTGTAAAATTTTTGGCTTGACATAAACTGTCGGATATAAGCCAAATAATATAATTAACAGTAAAACAAAATAATTAAATTTTAAAAACATAATTTCATAACTTTTAAAAACTTTTTAATTTGCGCAGTGGTAGATAGTTTTTTAAAAATAAATGTCTCTTGAGTTTGCTTTTAATACTATCGCAGTAAATTACGCACGTGGAGCATAAATCATTTTTCGACATTTATATTTTCGTGAATGGCCTACACAATTTGTTATAGAAATTCTCCCAATATATTTTATTTCCTACGACTATTATTATTAATTGCTTTTTTGATCGTTAACTGGACCAAAAAAAAGTCCTAAAATTTTCGGACCTTAATATTAACCTTTAGAGGTGCATCTTTAAAATTATTAATTTTCCAACAATTGTTGCATTTTTTATACAAAATCTCGAAATCAGTTACTCCTGAACCTTCGACCAATTCATATTAAAATTAAAATATATTTTTTTACATTAAATAATTATTTATTGAAAAATTATATCTTTTTCGTGGAGCATTAAAAATGATGATTTTTTTATGTGTTGTTTGAAAAATTGATATTTTTGCATTTTTCCGGATTTACTGTAAAGTTAATTTATATTAACGGGGTGATAAAATAGCTGCGATATCGTTGCCATTTTAACAAATGAGATAAATGATGTTATATCTAATTAAAAAAAAAACAGAATCTGTACATTAAAAGTAATTTAATAGGTTTGAACACCCTGTCATGAATATAATTATGGCCTAAAAAGAAATATGTTTAAATTCAGTGCAGAAAAATCCAACTTTTAAAACATTTATTTTACTGTTTTATTAAAAAGTATAAATTGATATTGTACACTGACACAAGGTCCCCTCAAATTTATACACTAGTGCCGGAGTTAAATAGTTTCTAATATTATAAGTACAGCCATATCGACAATATTTTTTTTATTATTTTTAACTTGCAACTTTAGAAACTTAAAAAAATTGAGAACACAACTTTTAATAAATATCAGTTTCATAACAACGCAAAAAGAAAAACACAAATTCTTAACCCCACTAGACTAATCATCAGCTAATAAAATATAGTCTTTTTACCTAGTCTTCCTTGCGTCCTTAATCTGAAAACCTCTACAGTCGGATTTATGTCATAACCCTTTCCCATTATATCTAAATTAACTTTGGATATGCTGTATAAAGTATTCATTTTTAAAAATGATCTTTTGCTGCACTTTAAATAGTTCTTATGGGTTAATTTTGAATCCTTATTTAAAAGGTATTAAAAGTTTAAGGGTTTTAGGTTATTCGGTCTCTCCGATATACTTTTATTGTAATATTACCTTTATTTAAATCAGTTTTTGGGTGGTGATCAAAGGTTATCCGCTGATAATAATATAAGGATTACGCGACTTGTTGTGTGGGAACAAACATGTAAAAATGTAGATTTTTGGTTGGCGTAATATATTTATATTTATTGTAATCAGACAGGATTGCCTAGTTAATAATATAAGAGGTTTATTCATTTTTTTGTTTGTTAAGTTTGACCAACATCAAGTTTTTTGCAAATTAGGAATAACATCCTAAATATTAAACTTTAATCTAAATGATTTAATTAGACTTACATTAATTGGGGATTAAACGTGAAACATGAAAAAATTCACAAGGGTAGTATTAACACGCAAAATTATTTTACAGAAATTAAGCAGTTAAAACTCCTTACTACTTGTTATTTCACTGCAAGGTTGCATTTATTGTCAATAATACGATGTTCGTTAAGTTTTAGGTTTACGGACGTGGGTTTGTTTAACACTGTCAAGAGAAGGTGGGATGGTCAATAAGCTACCACTTATTCGACATTTCGATTTCTTAAAGTATTCCCTTAGATATTTTTTGTTATTGCCTACATCGTACTGATGAGAACCAAAAACTTTGAAACCGGTTTACTGTTGGTGATCTTAATTAGATATTCAATGGTCTTCTTTGTTGGATACACGCCAAAATCTGTCTAAAACGAATATAACCGTCCCGGAGGCGTATTTACATCCTATACCATTATACAGATGATTGCCATTCTATAGCCTAGTATAATATGTATATTTTTAAAACGCGCGTATGTTTTCCCCAAATTATACCGCGATACAGATAAGCGTTAATCTATAACATAGTAGGATATGAACTTATAATACGCTCCTATTTTCACTCCAAATTATACCGCGGTACAAAAAAGATTTTTTAAAGTTACCCTTATTTTTATGGCCTATTTCTAAGCTAACAAAGTAAACATATTTCAGAAAACAAAGCTTACACGTAATATAAAAGTTAATGCGATTGCTGGTTAGTTTGATTTAAACTAGTATTCACTTCCAGATTTCTTAAACACTTTCGTTTTTTAACGATGCTGCCTTCGAATTTTGTTGGCCTACCAGCCTGAATTCTTTTTGAACCTGCAGTTAGTTCTGGTTCTTTGTCTTTTGCAACTAGTTGATGTTGGTTGTACACCTATAATTCTACCCCATTTAACTTTATTGATTTGATGTAAAAAATGTAAAACATTACCAGTTGTTTTTAATTTATTCATAGCCATGTTTACTTTATTTATAGCATTGGAGGTTCCTATGAAATCATTTCCCTTTAAAATTTTGACAACTTTTGCAAAATTTAGAGAGAAGCGGTTCAGTGCTGTAACAGTACCACTACTTAGATCGTTAAAAGATGATGGTTCTTATACTTAAATATTTAATTAATTAATTATTATCTCTTACCGTAATGACGATGTTGTGTCCGCCTTTTAAATGCGGGACATTTTTAGTAGTATCAATTTCAACAATGTTTTTATACTAACAAAACAGAACTGTTTACTACTATTGTGAAAATCTTGAACCGCGGTATAATTTGGATTGGAAATAGGAGCGGATTGTGGGTTCAAATCCTACTATGTTATAGATTGACGCTTATCTGTATCGCGGTATGATTTGGAGAAACCATATGCGCGTTTTAAATATACATATTATACTACGTTATAGAATAGAACTCTTCTATATAATGGTATAGAATGTAAATACGCGTCCCGGAGTATAGTATGCTGGCCCTGTTTAGCCCTATTGACCCCTATGAAGTGGCGGGTGGCCTAAAACAAAATAAAGAAAAAAAAAACAAAAAATTCTAATTAAAAACGACATTTCGGTGGCAAGTCTGCCACCGTTGCCAAGTTAAAATTGGGTAAAAACTTAACTAATATTTCTAGAAAAAAATATTAAAATATTAGGCTTTTAAGTTTCGCAAACTCTAAAAATAGTTTCACATTAGTGTTATAAGTGATCTTAATTAGCTCTAAAAAACATACTTTTGGCTAGTGTGAAAATCTGCATCGGCAGATCGGACAATGTTTAACAGATGCAACCTTGCAGTAGAAAGTTTTAATTCTTTAATTTTTGTAAAATGATTTTAACTGCTTTTAAGAATACTATTTTTGTTAGGTATTAGTTTTACGGATCTAGGTTTGTTTAGTTTTTTCACACTGTCTACAGAAGGGCGGGATGGACAGTAAGTTACTTTCTATTGAGCAAACTACCCTTAATGTTTTTTAGGGAATCATATTTTTAATCTTTTCCCATTTGTTTAAAAACATAGTTAGAAAATACCTAAATGATGTAAATTTTTTAATTTTTAAATTAGAACGCCTTTTTATGTAAAACGTTAAATTAGACGTGCGATGCTATGAAAACTTCTAAAGTAAAAATTATTAAATATCTGTAAATAAAAAACATGTTATAAAATTAAATATCTACCTTTTCTAAGGTATAAGTATAGGTATCTGGAAAAAAGGTACTCATTAATTTATTGATAAGTCACATTTTAGTACCTTGTCAACCGGGATAAAAAAGGTTTATTAAATTTTTTTCAGCAGAGGAGGATATTAATAGGGGTGAAGCAGGACGCTCACCGAAAAATCCAAATATAAGGACCAGATTTTAATAAAATTTGGCAGTATTTATCTTTGAAGCGTCTTGAGCGATACATGACAAAAAATTTAATTTAGAAGAATCAGTTTAAATTTTAATAATTGTATTTTATTTAGTGTTAGTGGTTTATTTTATAACTAGTACTCCAGTACTTAGTCCAGAGGTATGCAATTAAGAAAATTTTATTATTCTCAAAAAATTATTAGCGTAGGAAAAAATTACGGGCTAAAACAGCTTTATTTTTACTTGCTTAAATTACGTGAAAGGCAAACTTGCAAAGTAAGTGACGTACATTTTTTGTCAGAAACGCAGCATGTTCCAAATCCCAATAATGCACCCGCACAACTCAGCAGGCAGCGTAACCTAGTTATAAGAGTTATAGGTCTAGAATAAGTATTTGTAATATTTGTTGTATGCATTAATTTAGATATAAATACAACTCATTGTACTTAGGCTAGTCAGCTCCAGTTTATACTGTGTACTCAATAAACATCTAAAATAACATAGGTCTTTTTAAAAAGTACCTCTGACGTCACCAACCCTTAACTGGTGCAGTCACTAGGCAGTGGAAGAGCTCTTACGGGCCCTCGTCGTTTTCAAACGTTTATCCGCTAAAGAATCAGCCTTCCTTGGGAAACCTTAGATGTTCGCCCCAAGGAAAAAACCAGTTTAGTTAAGAAAAAAAAAGAAACCTTAAGAAATAAAAACCAGCCTTTCTGAGAGAAACTTTTGACGCTCGCCCCAAGAAGAAAATTAGTTAAGTTAGGAAATATAAACCGGAAAAAAGAAGATTTTTAAAGAAATGTTTTGTAAAAAGAATATTTTTGAAGAAAGAAGAGTATGCTTTATCGCATCATCTTCCTAGTGTAAGAAAATCATATGTCACTACAAATAAAAGAAGAATTAGCAAGTAGACTTAGTGCCCTTAACATACGAATGAACCAAGAAATTGCAAGTAGACTTAGTGCCCTTAACATAACCACCCAACCACCAGCAGTAACCTCATTAATAATACCAAAACTACCAATGACAGCAGCCATGACTCAACAATTCGACATAAAACATCTCTGTATCATTCCAGACTTTGACGTAAATCCGAACGAGCAGTACAACTTTATCCATGCCACCACCATGCTTTTAAACCGATTTTGGAACCCGACGGACAATAAATGTTTCCAGAATCACGTTTTAGTTCAAGGAATTATTAGCAAACTGACAGGCAGAGCCAAAAACCATTTTTATATATGGATGCACAGAATGGCAAAAAATTAAAGTTGTCCTTATCCAGAACTTCGCTGACCAACGGAATAAAAACTCACTTACTCGGGACCTCATCAATTTGCGTCAAGGCCCAAATGAAACGCACCAACATTTCTAAAAAAGGGACTTCTTAGGGAATTCACAATGACGACCAGGCAATTAAAGAGAGTAAAAAAATATTTTAACAACAGGCATTAACAACATTTTTGGCAGGTCTTAAGGAACCTTTAGGATCAACAGTTCGAGCCATGAGACCCAAAGACCTCGCAGATACCATGACTTTCATCCAGGAAGAACACAACATCCCTATCTTTAAGGAAATGCAGCTTTGCCCTGCCTTCAAGTCAAAAGCCCTTTAGCCCCAAAGTCATGTCTCTCAATCTTAACCAACCTTTGTGACTCCTCAACCATGGCAACCCCCTCAACTGAGACCACACTTTCAGCAGCAATGGCCAAGTTCTCAATTTCCAAGACCTTAGTTCCAACAATTAAATCCAGCACTATACAGATCCAGACTCGGACTTGTAATCCAGCCTCCAAGATTCCAGCCGAATCAACTAGCCAGGCCAAATGTATAAAACACTCAAGATCCTCCAACCTTCCAAAACCCATGCTAATGGATACATCATCAAGGATATCCAATATCAAAGCTCCAACAGCTTTCAGGCCACCGCCATTTAGATTACCTCAGCAACAAAAGCAGCAATCCAACCTCAAATACATTGCCAAAGAACTATTCAATATTGAACATGACGAAAAAGCATATGGATAGGAAAATTATTACCCACCTAAAGAGTACTGCCAATGCCCAGACTCACATGAACCCCAGAATCCAGAAAAACCCCAATATGAAGAGAAAGAAAATTTTCCCTAAGTTCCAAACATTAACGAAGAAATGTAGTCGAACTGCACAACTACACGGACAAAAAGGAACTTCCTTATATTTCCATCTCCAATCCAACCCTTAAACTTCTTATCGATACTGGTGCTACTAAATCCTTTTTAAATTCAAAATCGCATTCAAAAATCACCGTAACAATATCCTACATAAACCTTTTGCCGTCACATTAATT
Organism: Listronotus bonariensis; assembly: GCA_014170235.1. NCBI lineage: Eukaryota > Metazoa > Arthropoda > Insecta > Coleoptera > Curculionidae > Listronotus > Listronotus bonariensis. The sequence goes on from JACEGR010003383.1 coordinate 76,278, forward strand.
TTCCACCATTATTGTGCCGAAATCCCAATCTTTTCTGAATTTAACTCCAAATAAAAATATGAGTTCTATCTTTTTAAATTTCACCAAACCTTTAATGGGCTTATAGGCCTTGATAATCTTAAACTTCTAAAAGCCAAGTTAGACCTTCCTGAATTAAAACTTATTACCGAAAACTCCACTCTTTCTATTGAATACTATGAAACCAAGAAAACTTAATTTTACACCCTCCAGTTGAAACCACAAACAATCACCAAAGTTCGTCTTCCAGTCAAGGAATTCCAAGACAAAACATCCATCCTAAGAAAAAGCGATTTTGCAACACTACATCGGATTTTGCGACCTTACTTTAATATTTCATAATTGAAATATACAAAAGGGATTGTGCAAATCCAGTGGACAAGATATAGAGATGCACAAAAAGGAGCAGGTAGGCCATCAACTTCCCATTTAAGCGGAACTCTACATTACGGTAGAGACTAAATACTGATTCTCAACCCAGAAAAGAAACGAAGAAAATGTTCAGAAAAGGCTGTTTATCAATGTTATGAGTAATTTGCAAAAAAAATACTAAAGTAAATGTTTATAATTAAATTTTATATTTTATATTAGCGTTGCCATATGGCAACACATGTTTTTTTCAAAATAAAGGCATTTTTTTGTAAAGTTTTACATAACATCCAGAAAAACTTTATAAATGAAACTGTATCAAATAAAACTCTTCTTGTCAAAAAATAAATTTTGCCGTTAATGGGTTAAACATCACATTAGAACCCACGACGAAATACCACTCTTTACAAAGTCATATCGCTATCCACATGTTCACAAAGAAGAGCGATCAAGCCAATCAGCATGGTCATCACCTATATGGGTTGTTCCAAAGAAGCCAGACGTCTTTGAAAAGATCCAATGGAGAATTGTAGTAGACTACAGAAAAGTCAACGAGAAAACCATTTTGGACCGCTATCCAATTCCGAATATATCTGACATTCTAGACAAGCTAGGCCGATGCCAATATTTCTCGACATTGGATTTAGCAAGCGGATTCCACCAGGTTAAAATGGCCGAAGAAGAAATCCAGAAGACCGCATTCAACGTCGAAAATGGTAATTATGAATATCTAAAAATGCCATTTGGACTTAAGAACGCTCCAGCGAGTTATGTATAATATTCTCAAAGGACTACAAGGAGAGATCTCCTTAGTCTATATGGACGATATATATTGTCTTTAGCACATCTCTACAAGAACATCTAGTCAACCTAACTAGAATATTCCAACGCCTTGGAGAAACTGGATTCAAGATACCACACCATCAAAAAGTAGTTATTTTAGCGAACAAGAAGCTTACCGACATTTTTAACAATGCCTAAGTTTTACCACGTGAATTTTCGATTAAAAATAAGGGTACTTTTTTTAAATATTTGGTCAGAATAATGTGTGAAAACAGATAATTTAAATTTAAAAACTACAGTATATTTGGAAAAATATAGGTATGTTTTTATCAAATTTTGTTAAAATGATTTTTTTTTGAAAAAGGTAAAAATAAAAACCAACAAATTGGTTATTTATAGTTCACATAAATTTTAAGGTTATGTAAAGAAAGTGTAAATACCAAAGTTGTGGATCTTTGTATTACCTAAAACTTTACCATTTTTTTAAAAATAAAACTTGAAGTTTGGCCTCAAACCGGGAAAAACCGTTTTGTACATTTTACTTCTCCCTCCCCCTTGCCGACCTCAAATGGTCTGTAATTTATTTTTCCTTTAATTTTTGTTATATTTTCTTTCTTTTACAATAAGTTATTTGTTTCCAAAATTACCTACCCTGGTATATAAATATTGCCGGGTACTTCAATCTAGACAGATAAAAATGTTGTATTTACTTTACACAATATTACCACACACAAATAGGAATGAGCAGCTGCCCCTCTCCTGCCCCGCACTGAGGTCCATTTTTAGTTAACGTAGAGCTCAAAGAAAATAACTTATAGATAGAATGGAAACTGCTGACTCTGCAATATATGTTAACTAACAAACAAATTCAGGCAGTATACAATTTGCTGTGGCCAATTTGTCATTCTTTTTTGGGATGCTGACACAAACAGGGGTCGAGGTTAAAATATCACAATTCAATCGTACTTACCATAGTCGAAAAATGGATGATTTTGAAGACACGGGATGCCCAAAAGTTCATTTTAGTTTTAGATTTTTATAAATAATTGTGTTATTAATAATTGGTGTATTGTCACAAAAATTGGCTAGGGGAAAAAAGGTTTGTGGGGTAAAAATTTTAACTCTACCATCTGTACTTGACTTTTAAATTAAAATTATTGTTCCTAAACATCATTTACTCAAAAGGTATACCCTATGTAGGTTGTTTTGGGCAGCCGTTTTTGAGATATTCAAATTTTTAAAAAATTTCGTTTTGTATGGTCCGATAAAAATTATACCGGGTGTTTTATAATAGGATAATTAGCCCTAAGGATGTAAATTCTAAAATGATTTTCTAAAGAAAAGTTCAAATAAACTTATGTCCCAAATGTCTTTCCTTTCAGCTTGTTTTTTTAATTTTATCACCATATATCTCAAAAGTTAGGCCATTTAAGACTTTATTTAAACTTCCTTTTTAAAATTACCTAAGGATTCGTACTCCCAAAAATCATTATCTTATTTCTGAACACTTTTTCTTCCGCTTCCAGCTAAACTTAAAACATCAACATTTCCTCGTCAAAAGTATACATCTCCATTAAAGAATTTTTTACTACCAAAGTCGTAAATAGCGCATTGATGCAAAAGATTAATAAAAATATCCGCCTGTATGCGCCCGTCGCTAATGGACGTACTTGGGGGCTTTATTTAAAATGTGTGCTCCCGGGAGCACGCGTAATCTTTTGGTCGCTCAGAGAACGTCGATGCTCGTAGAGATCACAAATCGGTTTATTTAAAAAGTTGAACTTGGATGTGTGCGTGATTTTAAAAAATCACATATTTACTGGCAACACTGCATGCAACAAATTCTGACCAATGAGAATCGTTTGTGCTTGGTTTGTGTTTTGATTTTTGCATGACATCTTGCTAGTTAAGGGTAGGTAATTAATGTTTAATGTCAGTGGTCTGTAACTTTTTTAATTTGGTCTGTGTTTATTTAATTAGCATTTATTATTTGATTAATTATTATATGCAAAATCAAATGCTAACGCCCGAACAAATGAGAATATTAAAACACCGACCTACGAGCATTTACGCATCACTTAGGTTAGAGAATAAAAGCATGTCAAGCAACGTAAAATAAACAGAACCAATAAAATAGCCCAAAATGAATAGAAAATAGAGGAAAATTTACTAGTAGCTTAAGGAATTTTATTTTTAGACATCAAAGTTGCAAGAGAAAGAAGCTTTAGTGGTAAATTATGAAGTTTAATACTAGGAGCAATAAATGATTGATCACAATTAAAAGTATAGAATTTAGTCCAATCTAAATGTAGCAAAGTAATAATAAATCATCTAAATATAAATAAACTGTAGTTTTACTATAAACTATCTGTAAAAAAAACCCAAGTAAATGAAGGTAAAGAATTTAAAATATTTAATAATAAATGGAGGACTGTAAGTGTTACAAGAGCGGGGACCGGTTAGCAAACAACAAAAAGGAGATGCTGGCGAAATTTTTCAAGGGCCATCTGGTATTGCTAACTAGCAAATTCTTAAGCCAGTATACTTTTAAAAGATGCCAAAAGGCTTTGGGTAAAAGCCATACATTAAATACAGTCCCAGGAAGCAAGACATCCTGGGACTAATAGTGTAAGGTATGTTTAAACTGTAAGTACCTAATGAGGTACCTACTAGAACATATATTTACAAATTCATCAAAGTTCACAAGTTGGAGAAACTTGTTATTTAGTACTTTTGGCTACATAAAAAAGTAAAACGGGTTCATGTCAACAATAATTTTAATACTACGATAGGTGTAGTTTAATAATAGTTTTATTTATGTAATGCTTACTGCAGTTTAATAAAATTCCTACATGCCTACTGATATGAAAGTGATTATATTGCAAACATTAAATTTAAAAGAGAGTTACCTAAAAGTGTTATAAGACAAACAGGTATAGTAGTTATCAATGCAATAATAGTACTTATACAGTTTTATATAAAACTTCTGTAAGTAAATTTTGGGGCCTAGACTCGGCTCTAATAATTCAACATGCATGTCTCGAAAAAAATTTGCTGTTTGCAGTTAGACTAGGTCATCAGTTTTTTTTTTAAATTATTTTCCTTTTTGTTGCTCGCGCACTATTTAAACGACGCGATTACAAAGAAATAGTGGATTGCCGTCTTTACTTCTACGACGCCTCTGACTTTTTAAAAATATATATTAAATTAGATCTGAGAAAGGCGGAAACAAACAAACAAAGCCACACCTAACCGCACCAAGGCCGCACCGAGCTCGGATTGACAATGATAGAAGAAAGTGGAGCAGATTAATTCGAAAAAATTTAAAGGCACTTTGACCTCAAAAATATAAAAGCATGATGTGATGATGAACAAGATGAGTCTGTTGTTTTGTATGTATATCCCTTTATTTAAACAAAACAGATTTTCTTACTTATCTCTGTCTCTTTTTATACAAAACTTTGAGTGTAGTATAGGTAGAACTGTGTTAACCTATTATTTGTAAAGATTAATTTTACGACTAGGTTTAATTTAAAGCTTATTATTATTACAGACTCATATAACTACAATTTTATTATATATAAAACTATTTGCACCGCTTTCTCCTACATTTAACCAGCGAGACGCACGGCTGCGGGCTCGTTGCGGTTATGAGTGGCCAGAACTTTATTCGTACTAACATTATAGTACTTACCCGTTTGGAAAGTTTATCCATTTATTAAAAATTCTTAATTGATTTAAGGCCTCTTCAAACTATATATATATATATATATATATATATATATATATATATATATATATATATATATATATATATATATATATATATATATATATATATATATCATATATATATATATATATATATATATATATATATATATATATATATATATATATATATATATATATATATATATACCGATTTCCTACAAGATGAGATCTGATCATATCCCAGACAACCCGAGATCCACTAGTTATAAGAGGTTTTTTTAAATTATTTTAATAGCGAAGATTGTAAATCTTAATAATTTCTTCAGACACCAGTAGAGGGGAAAACTTTTATGAACATTTGTTATACAGGAAATATATATTTCAAGATGAGATCCAATGACTATGTAAGAAAGATGAGTTCCGAGCTTGTATATTTTTACGTAAATGCGCATGGTGAGTTCCGACAATGTTGACAGATTTTTTAAAAGTACTCGTACAATGTTTGCTTCTTTTTTGACTATTTAATACCTTAGGGGATCAATTAGATGTAAATTTTAACATTTTATATGGAACAAATTATATCAATAGCAAAGTTTACAAAATAAATAATATGTACAATTTCCTGGTATCTGTGGTTTATAATTTTATTGTTTTTATTTTTTATTATTGCTATATGGCTCACTTTTTGTAGGGAAAGACTCGTTTATTAGGTGGAGGTATCTTTGACCATAAAATATTAAACTGGAGAGTGGCTATTTTGCGGTAATCTCGCTACACATTTTTCCATTGCCCAGTGTTTTTGTCAAGGTAATGTTCAATGATTTTCGTGTATATTATTGAACATTACATAAATTCATATTGCTTTCAAAATACTGCATTATTGTATTAAGGAATAATGTAAATGAGTTAAACATTATTTTTGTACCTCTAATAATTACACATCACTTACTAATATTCATTCTCTTTCATTTATAGTAAAAATTGATGTAACTTCCAATTATCCATTAAGTAACAATAAGTTTGGGGTAGTAACAAACTCTCAAAAAAAAATAAGGTTCTTAAGATTGAAAAAATTATAATTACCTAATATTTATATTTTAGACAGAAATAATAAGAGAAATTTAAAATACTTTTTTGTAACAAAGTGAAAAGTTATAAGTTTTTATTTTAAGGAGTTACCTATATCGGTAAGTTTTCAAATAAAAAAATGAACTAAATGACATGTATTCTCCTATTTAATCAGGTTGTGAAGAATTGATATTTTAAAAATTACTAGAGGTAATGTTTAAATAACAAGCCGAGATCTTATATGTAAAATATAATATTTTGTCAATTTATTCAAATAAAATTTAAACATACAATTTAGTATTTAAAATAATAATTCAATTAATTTTAAATAATGTTGGTGTTTTAGAAAGCTCAATCTTAATAAATATTTTATATTAGGAAAAGCACCTTAGTAAATTATCAAAAAATCAGTTTATTCGTACTGCATAAAACGATTATCTCGACAATTATTACGTAGGGTGTTCAGTAAGTTTTAAGATACTTTGTAACTAAATGGTGCAGGAAAGTAATATTGATGTTTTGTGTTTCTACATGTCATGACATGTCGTAGTCCTACATAGTTATTAGTAATCTATCAGTTTTACGCCAGTTCGTGTCCAGAGATTATAGCGGAATGGCGTCGTGGACGACTATCGAGTGCCGTGCAATTTTGAAATATAAATTTTCATGTAGGTTATTTCAAGAACAGTGTTAGGAAGAAATGAAGCCTATACTTGGTGATGACTGTGCATCTCGTGCGACCATATACAGATGGTACAAACAATTTCAGCGGGGCTCGTTTTCGCTTGAAGACGCCTCACGCTCGGGTCGACCGTGTGAAGTAGTTACCCCAGAAAACATATCTGCCGTCCATAAAGCTATAGAAACAAACCGACGAATTACCTATCGACAGTTAGAAGAGACATTGAACATTAGTTTAGCAAGATTACACACAATCATACATGAGCACTTGGGTTAGTTGATGATGCGGGTTTGAAAGATAAAACGTCGTAGTTTGAAGTTGAGAAAAACCTTTAAATTCTTAAATAAATACTGATTTTTATTTTTTTAATAATAAATATTTGGAGTAAGAATTACCCATGTAGCTGTTATGATATTTGATGTTGTCAACCCTGTTTATCATGTTATCTTGCCTTTCTGACTTGTTTTAGAGGTTAGAATAGATTTCGCTAGAGAAGCTTGTAGAACATTATAGAACGTATAAGAAGGTGTTAAGATTATTATAAAATAATAATATCGAGATTATATACGAAAAAGTAATTCAAATAGTGATTTATCTACCGAAAATGACTCTAATAGTGACTCTCCTCTGACTCTGACTTACTCTGACTCTACTACAAGTGACAAGAGTGATTTATATTTAAGTGCTGATGAAAATTTAGTTGAAAATGATTTCGAAAGCGTCCATCATATTTGTCCGACTATAAAATTATTTTTGGTTCGAGTGACTCATAAAACTATAAATTGTTTATTTTAGTTTGCAAGTTAATTTGCTATTAAAGGAAAGCGCTTATGATATTTGATGTTGTTAACCCTGTTTATCATGTTATCCCGCCTTTCTGACTAGTTTTAGAGGTTAGAATAGGTTTCGCTAGAGAAGTTAAAGAAGTAGAACGGCATAGAACGTATAAGAACGTGTTAAGATTTTATAAAAGTTAGGCACTGCTAGATTGTACAAAATGCTTTTAATGTTAATAAAACATAATTTTTAAGAACAAGTAAATTTATTTTATCATGAAGTATGAAGATAATACAGTATTATCTGGCAAAGATTGTCAAAGACCTCGTAGCTAGGGCAATCAGACACTGTATTGCTGTAAGTTTGGTGGCCATAGACAGCATTTGTAGCACTTTAATACTTCTCAGCATCACTGTTTTCATTAACGGATAAATTTATTCTATAGATAATTGTTATAACGACCACGATTGTTGTTGTCACGATGAAAATTCAAAAAATATGGCTATCTATCCATTTGTAAATACACGAGCACTAACAGATTGGCACAAGTGCATGATTTAACAAAAGATAATTCTATGAGTTGTGTTTTATAGGTGTATGTAAAATAATAAAGATAGACTTTTAAGCTAAACGTGTCACTCAATTGGCACTTGGCCGTTTTTTAACCGCAAAATTACATTTAAATATTTACTTTGTTAATTGATTTTATTTTGGTAAAAAAAGAAAAATCTCCGAAGTTAGTTAGAAGAGGTCATTGCATTTATCATATATCACAGAGAGAGACCCGACATATACTCTTCCCAAGTGCACCATTTATATTGATGGCAAATTTATTGACTTAAGACCGGTGTGTTTAAGGTTATTTAATAAACCTACTGATGAAATATTTTTAGAATTAACCAATGTGAAACAAACCCAATAATTGAGGAAGATAATGTCAACGCTTGCGAGATAGTTAATGGTAAAAATACGCCTATATCGCTAGCATTAGGGTTTTTGAGTGTTTTATATTAGAGAAAAAAATCATCTTTCTTTTATGGAACTACTAAAAGTAAAATAATATATGTATTGCAGTTTTAGTAAAAGCTGTGTCTATTTTCTTAGCTGTGTAATTAAAATATATTATAAACCCAAAAATGAGCCAAAGCTGAGCAAACTTAACAGTAAATTAATTAAAAATAAACGTATTAGCCTAATTGTAGACAAATTTAATTTCCTTTGCAATGAAGTTAAATGCGTCATTATGGAAAAAGTCCCGTAAGTCCAGTCCTGAAGTCAGATTGGCACTACAAAAAAAAGTTATTATTAGGTAAAAAGTGTGTAAGTTTTATTTGGCCCACAATTTACAGGGTGTCCGGATCTCGTTGCAGTTGCAGGGTATCTTGGTTATTATAAGAGATACAGACTTGCACTTTTCGCGAAGTGTTGCTACTTTTTAATTAAAGCGAAAGATGACACTAAAAGATTTTTCATGACCCTCTTCGTTTTTGACGTACAGAGCGGAATTCATTTTTTCAATTTGTTCGTATTTCAGTTGTCTTGTAACTTACAACAAAAGTAAAAACTTACATTAGTAGATATTTTTACGTAGAAGCCAGTGGCGTAGTTAGATTTTTTTAAATTTTATAATTTTCGAGATAAGGCCGATGGTGGGCCAAAAGTGTGACTGTCCTTCTTAAATTGTTTTAATTTGGTCTTAGGATTGTACAGAAAACCTAATTAATTCATAATGAACCACGTATTAATGCCTTAACGCAAAAAATTGTCTAATATTATTTTCTTAATCACAAATCAGTAATTAGCATTAATACCGAGTACTCATGTATGATAAAATATTGCGGAACCTTAAAAGTCCGGAATCACGTGACAATAATATCGAATTTAAAAAAAATTAATTTAACACAAATTACTTTTTAAATATGTTATAATGTAACTTAATTGGGCTAAAAGTTTATTTTAAGATTGCCTGATTAAAGATGTTTAATTAGCCTTTGTTTTAAGGCAAATACCTTCTAACTAGCTCAATGTCAGTCGGGGCACGTGGGTCGTGGATGGAATAACCTAAACATTCCTTATAATTTGTTAGCCCTCCTATTATAGTTTACCACTAAAAGGTACTTATATATGGGCGCCACCTAAAGTTATAAATAGTGGTGGTAAACTACAGAAGGGTAATTCCTATAGGTAAACTAAAACAAAACAATCAGATTCCAATACAAAATTAAAAAGACTACGTATAAAATAAGCGTGTTCTTTATTTAAGAGGAATTTCCACTTAATCTTGATTTAAAAAATGGGTGTTAGTCAGTGAAGAATCATAAAAACTCTAGCGCTTAACGTTTGCAAACATTATTACATGACTGCTGAGCAAAAATATTTCTTATATTTTTAACTTTAGATTTCAGCTGCAAGTCAAAACTAACTAAAGTAAGAATACGAACTAGATTCTTATAGATATCTATATACAAATTTATACAACAGGCCTCTAATAACGATCAAATTGTTTTAACTTGACCAAAAAAAAAATAATATCGTCAGTTTGCCTAAATGCAAAAACGAACGTCATCATAATGACACTTTTTTCCTAAAGAAAAAACAAAATGGCTTGCAATTTGCAAAGCCCCAAAAATGACAAACTTAGCACCTAACAAAGCTGTCCTGACTAAGTAATGTCGCAAACAAAAATTCGACCGTACCAAAAACGCCTACCACTGGCTAATAATCGCAAGAATTAAAGTTTTGTGAACAAAAATAAAAGGTTTATTGAAAAATTAACATAAAATGTTCAAATAAACTAGAATCACTAAGGGTGAGTTTAAGGCTCTGACAAATTAGAGTTAGACCCAAAGTATGGTTTCAACTTAGAGACATGCCAAACTCCGGCGTCAGTTCCATCCAAGTTGTCTAGTTCATACACTACCTTTGAACGAACTTTTCTAACCTTGCACAAAACAAAGCGATCAGCTAGTTTAGCTGAAAAATCATTAGCCGCGTTAGATAATACAAAATTTCTTTTCCAAACTTTTTCACCTACTTTATACTCGTGATCTCTTCTTCTAAGATTATATTGATGACAGTTTTTCTGATACGCGGTATCAAGTTTTTTTGAACTTCAGTATAAAGTAATGGAAGTTTTTCTAACTCTTTGGTGTACGTAGCGCGATCGCAAGAGTTCAAGTCTATATTGCCTGCATCCACCTCATCATAAAAATCACCTGAAACTGGAACTTTTCGTCCGAAAACAATGTAATTGGGACTGAAATTAGTGACTTCTGAGACAGCACTTCTTAGGGCTGAGGCAATTTCTTGTATGTGAAGGTCCCAGTCTTTATGAGAGTCTTTAATATAACAACGTATGGCTGCGCCAATAGTTCTATTTATCCTTTCAACGGGATTTACGGAAATCGGTACGACAGTATAAGACGTACTGGCAGCAGCATTACCTAATGGGTTTTGCACTGGTACGGGTACTACATTTGGGTTTGTATACCTAGCCCCTGGCTTTAGGTGAGGAGAAACTTTAAATAATAAAATAGTGTTCAATTCAGAACACGTGTTAAGCCAATCGGTTACTAAATCCGCATAACCGTCCGCGTCATCAGCAGGTACTCTAAACCTCTTAATTCTATAAAAAACCGAAATAAGCCTGGACCTAATGGAACGGCACACGACGTCGGATTCAGTTCCAGTAAAACTTTCAACTAAGGTTTTTAAAGCAGGCAGCGTTATCGTAATAAAATTTGTTTCGTGCAATAAATCAAACTCATCATCCGTTAAAGTATCGAAATTACTATTGTTCTTAACTAAATAACCGGAAAGAAGTGTCCTCTTAACCTCTAAGTTATCCTTAGAACGAGTGGACAAGCGAATATGCCGAATTCTGATCTCATAATCAAGTTCAGATTCAGTTAAAAGAACAGGGTCGAGTTCACCCTCAATAGTACACATTATAAAAGGCTAACGAAATCTCTCTATAAGAAAAGTAAATTTCAAGAAAAATTTACCAAAAAGGATTCACCAAAAAAATTCTAAGAATTTACCAAGAAAAAAATTAAAAAAAAATTATTTCCTTGAACTCAGGTAATCTGTACCCGACTAAATACAACCTGTAAGTTTTTCAAAACTTACAAGTCAAATCGAAAGTCATAAGTAAAAAAATAAAAAATATACTCATGTGAAACAATACGAGTCACAAAACTTCAAAAAATAAACACCATGTAAACCTACACGAGCAATAAAATAATCAAAACCAGTATGCATAAAAGGTAAGAAAATATAAGGCAATTATAAGTATTAATCAGCAATAAAATATTTAAAAAAAATTTTAAACTCAAATAAAAAAATTAAATGTCAAGAATAAAATCAGTACACCCCTGTAAAATGAAATCTCAAAAAAAATCAAAGAAAATTAACCGACAATTTATTTTGTGTTGGACAACCTGTACATAGTCACTGGCTACAAGAAGTCAAAAGGAATATTTAATTGAAAAAAAAACCTAAATGCTCAGGTCACACGTTGCTGCGCCACTATAATGTAACTTAATTGGGCTAAAAGTTCATTTTAAGATTGCCTAATTAAAGATGTTTAATTAGCCTTTGTTTTAAGGCAAAATACCTTCTAACTAGCTCAATGTCAGTCGGGGCACGTGGGTCGTGGATTGAATAACCTAAACATTCCTTTAACCCCTGTATCAGTACCAGAAATTATTAAGTTGATAATTTGTTAGCCCTCCTATTATAGTTTACCACTAAAAAGGTACTTATATATGGGCGCCACCTAAAGTTATAAATAGTGGTGGTAAACTACAGAAGGGTAGTTCCTATAGGTAAACTAAAACAAAACAATCAGATTCCAACACAAAATATAAAAGACTACGTATAAAATAAGCGTGTTCTTTATTTAAGAGGAATTTCCACTTAATCTTGATTTAAAAAAATGGGTGTTAGTCAGTAAAGAATCATAAAAACTCTAGCGCTTAACGTTTGCAAACATTATTACATCGCTTTAACAAAATATAACCAATTCAAAATTAAAAATTTAAGTATCTAAGTTAATGTAAGTTTACTAGTTTGATTTTTGTTCAAGATGCGATATGTTGTTTTAGACCAATCAATATTAAACGGTGTACTTTAAAAGGTTTTAAATATGTGTAATTTCAAACTTATCTGAAATCCTCTGTAGACTGAGTAGGAGCTCGAATGTGGCTTGTACAGAGCCTCTTTAAAAAGGTCCACTAGATGGTGGAGTAGGATTTTCACACTGGTTACAGGTCTGGGGCCTACAACTCCAGATTCAGACAAGTGGCATTCGCTGGTCGTAGATCATAAAGGGGGTGAGCTTGTGCGGTAGGTTTATGGCATGCCTCACATCAAGCAGGCAACTTAAATCTGGCTTCCTTTCCAAGTGTTAACGAAAGAAGCGAAGCGAATAGGTAGAAAAAATAGAACCGGGCTTATCTAAAACAGTACCAAATTATTAAAACCAATCCAAAGACAACGTGTTTTTGAGGTTAGGTTTCGACATTTCAAGAAAAAGGTGAATTATGCAAAAATACTAACGCAAAATATAAGTATAGAAAAGGACATACCTTTCAGGCTAAAGATGGACAAGAATTCATGATTTTCAACAGAGATAATTCGAAATTTATATCAAACCACAAAATTGCCTTCTAATGGTAGCTCCGGTGTGTCAAAAAGTGTTATCTGAAGTCTGTAAATGTCCGACCAAAATTTGACCTTTGTCGAACAACTTCGGCGAATTTCGGCGTGTCGACTCTGAAATGTACTCGAAATCCGACGGCTACCAGGCCAAAGATTTAAAATAGCATGTGAAATGTCGCTTTGTTTTTGAAAAAAAATAAATAACCGGCTGCTAATTTTATTCTCTTTTTGTCGAAATGTACCCTAATATTATATCTTACAGGCCCGTTTCTGACGGAGTTGCGACGTAAGGGGCGACAAAAATTAGAGGGCGGCATTTTACCAAATGAAGGACGGTATTTAGAATACAAGTTTTTGAAGTTGAGAACAGCGGAATTGTACGGGTTAAATCAAATATTTTTCCATTAACTGTAGCACCTTCGAAAACGAATTTTAAAAATACTTAAAAGACTTTTTTTATGTTTTTATAAGTATTTTATTGAAGTTTCCCGATGAAAGCTTGGGATGCCCTTTATTATTACTTGAAAGAATAAGTAAAACATTCGAGAACAACATATTGTGTACGATAATTTACGGATTTATTAATATTTCATAAATTGCTTAATCGGACAGAAATTTGATGGCGTGTTATATTTTGTGGCTATTATAAAAATTTAGTTTCTATCAATTTAATAAAAATACTTTAGTCAATAGAAACAATGAAACCAATTTAAAAATACTTTTTCTTAAATTACTTTATAATTTGAGAAAGGCGCTAATTAGTTAAAAGAAAATATTTAAAAGACAGAATATAAAACAAAATGAAAACAGAAACGTCAATAAAAATATATTTTTTATTGTCAGTCAAAAATAAAAACACTAGTAATTTTTTGCAAAAGGGTTATATTTGGAACAGATCGTGTAAATTAAGGAAGCAGGTGGTATAGATTTGTTGCTATACAGGATGTCCCACGACGAACTTCGACGATCCACTTCAAAAGTAGGCGTTAGACAATTTTGGAAATTTAGGAATATAATAATAGCGATCGGCGCAATAATTCCTTAAGCTTTACAAATTGTATTGCATAGGGGACCTGATAAGAGTTCATTAGGATAATATTAAAACATGTTTGAAAAATTATGTTATTGTTTGGGTTGAATGATTTATATATATTTAAATAACAACAATTACCGATTACTATTTTTGATGTAACTCATCCTAAAAAATAACAAATTTTTAAAGACATTCTAATACACAACATCCTTATGCACTCTGGCCCTGATAATTAAATCAATTTTTCCAATACGCTGACGAATTTTTGTTTGAAGATTTTCGGAAAAAACGAAATATTGTCAGTTTCATTTTTATTATAACTATTTGAATAGATATGACAAAATAAATTTTACATTCTCATTGTTATTTTTGTTCTAGAAGATGGCCTTTCTTTCCGACCCTGGATTTTATATTACGGATTTTAAGAGCTTCTATGATGTATCGCACATATTCGAAAAATTCATATAAATAACATTTTCAATAATTTCAATAAGAGCTGATGTGTTAGAGAGGGACAGAAAACACACTTTTGGTAGGATCTTAAAATTATTTTGTAAATAAGTGCGTTACATCATCGGTTTTAGGGCCTTCGATGCTCTAACGTAGACGTAATGATCCTTAGTTAATGGCCGTTCGAAGACGTAATATGGGTTTGACAATTCATCATCATCTATTCTTTCTAAACAAGAAAAACTTTAAAAATAAAAACAATCCTATTTTAACATTAAAAATTCTCAACCTTATATTTAGGTGTCAGAACTAAATTAATTTTCACTAATTTACATAATATAATAACATTATACAGGGTGTTCATTTGAAAACTTTCCACTCAAGTTATCTTTGAAACGAGACAGATTTTAGAAAATCGCCGAAACAGGTCAAGATATTTATTGAGGGGAACGTTTTTAACAAAAATTGGACGGCGCCCCTTAACTCCTTAACCACCAGGGCCACCACCCCAAAATTCTTAAATGAGAAGGCGAGTGATACATCATTTTAAAGCTCCTGACGAGTACTTTATAACCCTAGAATATGAAGTCAATATCTTCACCTATTATAAAATGGCGGTACTTTAAAAATTATCTAGATACCTGATTTGGATGGTCATATTTCCGAAACTTATAAAGTTAGATGTACTTAATGTGGTATTTTCTTAAAGCTCATTTAAAGATCTTTTTAATGGTAAAATAATATACGCAGGCGGCGTGCTCGACCTAATCCGTCTCCGCCCGTCGCTAGTGGACGCGTACCTTTAGACGTTGTCACCTCAAAATTTAATAATAAATAGGGTGTTTCATTTAAAAGGCGCAACATTTATGGTATGAGTCTTTTATTTTCCATGCAATTAATTTCTAGTTACGATATTCAAATTCTTCGAGCTAAAATACTTGATTGGCTATCTTGATTTCTTTAAGAAATCAGACAAAAATATACCATTTTTCTTCTTAAATGAAATACCCTGTACATAAAGCAGTGCCAAAAATATAAAAAGGACATTACCGGTTTTTTTGACGCAATATTTAATAAGAAAGAATTATCTTTTAAATCGTTGGACTTCCAACTAACTGACATGCAAGTGCTAAATAGCAACAAATATTGGTAAAAATAAAATACAACATAGCATGATTTATAGGAAAAATCCTCCAGCAGTCAAATAAATGTTTCTTTGAAATGCCTGGCAAGTCATGGTTTGAAGCTGTCGAATGACTTTTGTCGCTGCGATGTAACAAATGTTTCATGAGTTTCTTGAATCATACTGCAACATATATTTACTGTTTTTGCTGCTTCGGATATCAACTGTTCTCCAGTAAATGCCAAGCACAATATTTGCACCTAAAATGGTTAAATTAATATTAAAATATTTAATAAAAGTATTTAAATATAATATAAAAAGAGGTTTAAATCGTATATTACTTGACGATTTAAAACAGGGTGTCCTAAAACTCTACCAACAAACTGTAAAAGGTGATTTTTTTAATTAAAAATCGACAGAAAGAACTTTATATAAATATACAGAGTGTTCAGTAGAGTGTCCGATATCTCCCAAATACGGTTTGGTTTTTTAGACGCTCCCTAGATTTTTAGGTTATAAAAATTTAAAAAATAAATATGAGATCCAGACCAGCCCTTAATATTCACGTTAACGAATGTATAATTCCTAATACATTTCCCATTTAAATAACATGAGATTTTTGCGCTTTTTGTAGTTATTTTAATTTTTTTACTAAAACAAATGTAAATTAAAAAATTAAAATAAATATTTATTGTAAAAATTTAATGCTCTATAAAAAGATTTTTTTGCTATTTTTGATAAACTTATCCATTTAAAATTTATTCAACGATAAGGTTGGATTCATTTTCAAATTCATCGTTTTCCTATTTTCGTTATTTTCATCGCATTTATGAACTAACTGTAACGTAACTTCAATAAGCCGTAGGATAACGTGCTTTTTTCTTAATATATAGATTTCTTTAATAAACTTTGTAAATTTAAAATAATTGTCAGAAAGCTAAACCCAATCACGTTTTAAATTTATCTGTTTTGTATTCTATCTTCATCTGTGAGCAACCTGAGGGGATTTTTCATGTCATCATGTTCTGATGTTAGGTTTTAAAATTTTTAACATTAAAAAACATATGTTTTAAGGTAGGCGACGGATTTTCTATCATAGCCTAAGATCCGGCTGCTAAAATCTGCACCTATTTGTTTTTTAATTGAAACCTTTTTTTTATAAATGATACATGCTAGTAGACTAGATTACAACTGGGTTACCTGAAAAAATTGACCGCAAGCAGGGGTTTCGATCGTTCGTTTTAATGTTTTCCCAGTCCGGGCATGGAATAGGATATTCGCGCACTGCTTTGTGTTTTAAACAAGGACGCAGTTTTTCTTTTGGAATTAAAAGATAACTTTAGAAAACATATTTTGAAATTATTTTATAATGTGCAGGGTGGCCGAAAAGTGACAAAAGTGATCAAGGATATACAGTGTGTCTACGTAAGTTGGCGGCATATGGAAAACTTTTTTTTATTAATTTTACGAAAAAAGTTATTCTTTATTAAAAGTTCTGCATAGCCCAAAACCTTAAATGAAATCATCAGATATCAAATTGTGTCAGTCATGTACGGGGTTTGGCCAAAAATGTAGTTTTTGCTCAAGAATAAAGTACCTGTATTTTAGCTAATATCGCAAAATTGGTATCAAGAAAAGATGTTTAGAATTAAAAATTACTTCCAAATATGCAATTTTGTTCGTTTCCAAATAAGATTTGTTTTTCCACGATAATGGTAAAAATTTAGGTTTGTACATTAGTGCACTATGAGATTTAGATGCATGTTCCTTCCGAGCAGAGTGAACTTACACGGAAGTCGGTCTGATGAGTCACTGCAAGTAACGAAATCTCCGAGGATGAGCTATGGAAACGTACACGAACGACATTGTCTCTGTCATCAATCTCACTCTTTTGATCAGCCGGGTATCCTTGTCTGTAGTGGACGAAGATCTTGTGTGAACCATATAATTCAATGTCCATCGGGGTATTAGCCCGGGAAGTAGTTATTTTGGTTCCATGTGATCCTACAGAGGGAGCACTGGACAGTGCCCCTGATACTCCGGAAAGAGCTTTGCTCAAAAAAACTTAACTTAGTGCACTATATTTCATGATTACAAATAATATAGGACAGTTTTAAATAATTTTTTAAATTACTTTTTATTAAAACAAGAAGAATGTACAACACTAACATTTACTTAAATTTTCTCAATTCTCGCAAAAA
The DNA here is from genome assembly GCA_014170235.1 of Listronotus bonariensis. Lineage (NCBI taxonomy): Eukaryota > Metazoa > Arthropoda > Insecta > Coleoptera > Curculionidae > Listronotus > Listronotus bonariensis. Next base: position 94,157 of record JACEGR010003383.1, read on the forward strand.
GCTATTTTTTTGGAAATAAACAAAATTGCACATTTGGAAGTAACTTTAAATCCTAAACATCTTTTCTTTATAAAAATTTGCGATATTCGCAAAAATACAGGTACTTTACTCTAAAGAAAAAATTACATCTTTGGTCAAACCTCGTACATGACTGACACAATTTGATATCTGATGATTGCATTTTAGATTTTGGACCATACAAAACTTTTTATAGAGAATAGTTTTTTTCGTAAAATTAATAATAAAAAAGTTTTCCATATGCCGTCAACTTACGTAGACACACTGTATACAGTGCATTTCTTTAATGTCCCCCGCCTTTTATTTTTTGAACGGATAAATTTACAAAAGTAAAACTTCAAGTCATGCAATTGATGCATAAATACTATATATTAGTGTAAAGTTAACAGATGAGAATTTAAAAATGGCAGCTATGCGCCATCTTGGAAAAGAAAATTAAATGGAAAGGATGGTCTTGTTGCACATCATATTAGAGCTCCTAACGAATACTTTATAATCTTGGAATATAAAGTCAATAACTTTAAAATTAATTCAAAATTGCGGCACTTTAGAAATTACCTGTTTTGGATGGTCATATTTCCCAAACTAATAAAGTTAGATGTAGCTTATATGGTATTTTCTTAAAGCTCTTTTAAATATCTTTTTAATGGTGGTATTGGTGATAATATACAGGATAGAAAAAAATTTTGGAAAAAAGCTTTGCCCATTAAAAGAAATAAAAACCGACTTACTTAAAACGCAAAATATTTTTTGGTAAAAGTATACATAGTATACACCCTGACCAATCTATATTTTGTTTCTCAAATTTAACGCGACGGCTTGATGCCTTTCGCCATCTTGTGTGTATAGTAGACAAAAAGTCTACGTAAATATTTTTAGTTTGGTATGTTAGATTACTGATATTCAGGAAAGAACACATTTTTTAAATACCACTAGCTTTGCGTTATTAAGTCACGTTTTTATTTGATATTATTTAGCAATATACAAAACAAGAGTATATTAATGTGTTAACAACAAAATATAAAAACTGCACTTGGTACAAATTGAGTTTTTTCTAAGTATATTTTAAGTTAAAAGACATTCCAAATTTTATTATATTTACGGGCTTTCAGTTTATATTTATTATTAAACAATGCCTTAAAGATTTAAAAATTTCCATACAAAATTTTTATGTATCTTGGTACACAATACCTATACCTAAACCTTTTAGCAGCTTTTACTGTATATCTTGTAACACAGATTGAAACAGACTTAAACTTCTATAAAAATAAAATACTAATCTGCAAGCCGCACTATATCCATTTACAGAAATTGTTTTTTTTTGTATAATTACGGTTTTGTCCCGTGACATTTTTTTGTTTTGTAAATTGGCAAATGTTGGCAAAAATAATTTATGCACTATAAACCTCAAACCATTTCTTATATAACTAAGTTAAATAGAAGGCGAGAAAATGCGGGAATAGAAACTTTTACTATATTAATTTTAGTAATCAATTATATTTTGACAAAATTCCGCGATAAACTAAAAATATAATAAATAATATACAACATAAAATTTGGTAATTTTTTCTTTATTAAATAGGATTTACCCTCAGGTAACGACTCCATATTTAATATCACTAATAATGTACCATAACACTACACAATTAAAATGTTTTTAAAAATGATTTTGTTTCTTTAGCTCTAGTCATCAGACCATAAAAACTGTACCGATATAAATATTTTACCCTGATGTTTAGGTTGTTTTATCACATTTTTTGTGCAGAGATATAAAAGTGAGATATGTAGAAACTAAAAAATAAATTTCACAGATTAAAATAGTTTTTGAATTTGCTCATATTGGCCAGGTTTTTTAAATTTTCGCCCATAGTGCGCCGCAGCTTAACATTATTGTTGACATAAATAGCAAGGATTTTAAATAATAAGGATACAATTAATTCAGTTTAGTGACTATTAAAATATGGCCTTTAAAATATTACATAATGTTATTACTGAATAAAAAGTGTTTGTTTTTGTCCATTAGACGAAGCTATGGAGCGTATCGGTATCGTCCGGATTTTAATTCAATCGCCATATTCGGTGCAAAACTAAAAACAATATTTCCAATGAAATTAAATGAAGCATCGCACATAGGTCCGGACGGTACGCATCGGATTTTAAAAATGCTTTCAGAATATAGCGATTGAATTAAAATCCGGACGATGCCGATACCACTACGTTCCATATTGCATCGTCCCATGGACCAAAAAACACTTTTTATTTAGCAATAACTCCATGTATTATATTAAAGACTATAATTCAATAGTAACAAAAGTTAAATTAAGTGTATCCATATTATTTTAAATTATTGCTAGTTATTTTAACAATTACGTTAAACTGGGGTGTGCAGATTGCTATTTTATTTTTATAGCAATTCTGGTCTGTTAATCTGTATTGCAAGATATACAGTGAACGGTGGTAAAAAAGTTAAGGTGTAGGTATTGTGTACCAAGATACGTAAAAATTTTGTAAGAAAATTTTTAAAGGCATTAAATAATAGTAAATCTAAATTAAGGCTGGTAAATATAATAAAATTTTAAACGTCTTTTAAATTTAAAAAGACATAGAAAACCCCCATTTAAACCCAGTGCAATTTTAATATTTGAAAACTTAAATAAAATGTCAAACATTTTTAAGAAGTTCACTACTAAGAATGGAATAGAATGAATATGGTTTTCATTTTGTTGTTAACACATCCATATACATTTATTTCGTTTATTAATTTAGGTTGCGCCCAGGTTTGTATTTTTTACAGGGGTATGATATCAATTAAAAACGTGACTTAAGTATAAAAATGTTGTGTTGAAAAAATGTGTTCTCCCCTAAATGTCAGTGATCTGTCGCACCAAACTAAAAGAAAATTGTTGTTTCAACGAATACTTTTTGTCTACACTTACACACAAGATAGTCGAGGGCATCAAGAAATCGCGTTAAATTAGAGAAATAAAATATAGATTGGTCACAGAGTGTATACTATGTATTACCTTACTAAAACCTTTATTAGGTAATCGTGCTAAAGCTAATTATAGATTTAAAGATGCCTGGTTTAAGTAGGCGGCGAGGCAGGCCGTTAAAGCATTTTGAATAATGTGGCAAACGATCGAAACTTTATGCGCTAAAAAGCGCTTCTTTAAGGAAAAGGCTTTCTTGCCAAAAACTTCCCTAATAAATTTTCAATGGGTATCACCCTAAGACATATTCTTATTTAACTATGTGAGGATATGGACTTTATCTGTGTTCTTTAAAGAACCGTAGGGATCAGCTAACGCGTGACGACTCATGAGCCACCGGTAAAACGTGGGAAAAGACCTTGCCTGCACTATTAATAGCAAGATTTTGGTCATAATCAGGTTTCGCAAAAAAATACTTATAAGGGTTCAAAAATATAAGGCACTATAAGAACTAATAAGAAGTATAATTAGGATAATCGGTATTATAGCAATGGTATTTGGTCTGCTTTTTTCCCTTTTAAACAGTATATTGGTCTGCTTTTTTCCCTTTTGACGTACGACGTAAATGACGTAATTTGCGATACTCTGTTAAAAAAATCCATTGCGTACCGTCCTTTCCGTCCGTACCGTCCGTCCGATGCTAATGAATGTGTGCCTACGTCTGGGAGCGATTTAATCCTGGTGCCAATATTTTTGGATATTCAGTCAGTCAATATTAAGTTCCTAGTAGGTGTATTCTTACAAAATAACTTCCAGTTTAAGTTCCAGTAAAGTTTAATATAGAGATACAAATCTTTGAAATATTATGCAATTTCTGTAAATATTGAAAATGTAAAGTGGGACATAAAAAAATATTTATACAGGATATAGCACCGAGATTTCTCGAAATGTCGGCCTTGAAAAAATTTCGTAATTTTAGGAACAATATAACGTCAGTAAGGGACATATTCACCACTCCCGGTTATACCGGAAGTTAATGTCAACTTCCTTATTTCAAATGGAGCACCCTATATATTGTTTCTTTTAGTTTATCACTAAACATATTTTATGTATGGTGTCCTACGAGGGTGTATCACATATAAACGGGAATTCTTTGTATATTTGCATGGAGTCCGTAAGTAAGGTACATCGTTAAACTGAATCTGATTTAACCAATCGGATCGAACTTAGAAACGTGTTCTGATTGGTCAATTTTAAACGAAACATTGTAATGGACTAATTTTAACACAAGTTCGATGCAATTGGTTGAATCGGATTTAGTTTAACGATGTTCCTCTACTTCGTGACCGTGAACGAAATAACACGCAGATAGTTCATACCGTCTAGAAAATGAAAGAACCAGTAGCGACTCGCTTAAGTTTAGTATGAAAAGAAAACATAAGCGACAAAGATGTGCATGTCCCCGTTGAGCAACGTAATATCATCAAGTTTTTGGCCAACGCGGGGGCGAATGCAACTAGAATTTTGCGATGATATCAGGCACAGTTTGGGTATAACACCCTATCAAGAACCCGTGTGTTTGCGTGGCAAACAAATACATATATCCGAAATAATTAGATTATCAAAATATTTCTTACATACAATTTAAACTAACCAATATTAAACTGTTAGAGCTATGGCTATAATAATGTTTTAAGAAAAAATTGATCAATATGATATTTAATATGACGAAAATAAACACCTAAACATGGCATTATGGAACGGTAATGGACTAAAACAGAAAATTGGCGAACTTACCTATTTTCTAACCAAATTTAAAATAGACATAATGATTATAAACGAGACCAAGTTTAAAAATACGGGCAAATTAAAAATACGAAGCTTTATATCGCATCGACAAGACCGAAACCGAAGAGGCGGCGGAGTAGCAATACTTATTAAACAAAACATACTTACATACATACCACAAAGTAAAAAAAACTGAAGAATAATCTGTGGTTGCCAAATCATAGGATTGAAGGCAATAACTTAGACGATATATTCATTCAGGGCCCAAGAGTCTTACTTTCGGGTAATCTGAATGCAAGACATACTTAATGAAATAATAGAAAAAATATTAGAAATAGACTTAGAGGTAAACAAAAACAGACTCAATTTACCGGACTTACAAGTAATTGGCGAACTTTCTTCCGACCATCTGCCCCTTCTACTTAGATGGAAGGATCAGGTGAAGGAAGAGAGTTGTCAAAAAATATGGAACTTGAAGAATGTAAACGAAAGGGTCTATAGATATATATTAAATGAAAAAATAACATTAACAACAACATCATTACACCGCGCCAACTAGAGCAAGAAGTAACATTATTTTGCTAAGAACCTCCAGTTTGCATGAAATAAAGTAGCCACAAAACAAAAAATTTACCAACGAGAAGACAAACTACCGGACAAAATTGTCACCTTAATTAGATTGGTGGCAAAGACAAAGACGCGAAATGGAATATGATATTGATGCATAAAAACAATATGTTAGACTGGAACAAACAGATAAAAATTTCAAGATGGAGGATGAGCGCATTCTTAGAAAAAAATTAATGGAAAGGGGGTCTTGTGGTACATCGTTTAAAAGGTCCTAACAAAAACTTAATAACCCACATAACATAAAAACATAAAGTCAATAACTTTACCTAATATAAAAATGGCGGAACTTTACCTAAATACCTGATTTGAATAACCATATTTCCAAAACTAATAAAGTTAGATGTACTTAATGTGTTGTTTTCTTTTTTTTTAACTTCTTTTTAATGGTAATATAATATACAGGGTACAAACCTAAGCGAAAGTAGTATAAAACAAGTGTAAATAAAGTGCTACAAAATGCAAGAAAGCAGTTCTGGATAAAGTATGAATACATAGCAGGCTTTTTTGAAAACCTTTTTCTTGCAATACTTAAAATATTACAATTAGATATGAATAGCTATAACAAACAAAAACTTTTAACTCCTTAAACAAAAGCAAAGCTGTCTAAAAATTCCCGTAGGATTGCAAATCGGTGGACATTAAACTTATAAATGACCAATGCATCCTTCTACCCAGGGATTAACATCATCTCCATCCTTTCCTGGATGTCGCCCGGCTCTCAAGGCCTGAAAAGGCAGTTAAAAGAACGCACTTGACCGTTTACTTGTAAATACTTATGTTTGCAAATATATTTTAAGTACGACTTGTAAATAGTTGTTGTAGATTAGAATGTGTTGTAATTATACTCAGTAATAAATAAAGAATGTTTCAAAGTTAGTCTAGGAGCGATTTTAACCTTGTGCCAATATTTCTATCTATTCTATCAGTCGATAATGAGTACCCAGTAGGTGTATTGTTACAAAAATACTTCAAGTTTCAATTCCAATAATATTTTATATTAGGATACAAACGTTTTAAATAATGTGCAAATTCTGTATTTATTGAAAAAGAAAAGGGGCAGTTAAAAATATTATTTGTAAAGGATATCCCACCGGGAACAGCTGCGATTAATTTCTCGAAATTTGGGCTTTAAAATTTTTAAAAATTTGGAAACAATATAACGTCAGTAAGGGACATTGTGACTGTTCTACCACTTCCGGTTATACCGAAAGATAATGTCAACATACTTATTTTAAATGGAGCATATTGGATATTTTTTAGTTTATCGCTAAACATATTTTATGTATAGTGTTTTAAGAAGGTGTATCAGAGTTGAGTCAAATACTGAAATTCGGTAATCGAATACGAATACGAATACCGCAAGAAAAAATCGAATACGGGATATATTCGAATACCAAGGTATAAAAGTATTTGAATTACTGTGTACTGTACTCAGTATTTATGAATACCTGGATTGGATATTCAAGAATACTGAAGTGAAGAAAAATTTTAAAAAGCAAAAACTAGGTCTTTTCTTTTCAAAAAAAAGTGCAAGAAACAACAACACAGGGGGCTAATCCATAATAAATAATATATGGCTAATCAATAATAAATATTATATGACGGCTTTTAACAATGAACAAAGTTTTTAGTCTCAAGAGACCCAGTATCTACTAAAGAACATAATTAAATTTGTTATAGAAACATTTTTTAGTCAATAGCGAAATGTTTTTTTTTTCTAAGAAAATGCCTATATTATTACGAGCCAAAGCTACATTAAATCATCCATATTGGTCAGCTCGTCCAGAAAGATATTCAAAATATGGTCCCTAAATTCTGAAAAGGATTTTTTTCTTTTTCTGGAGAATATAATCTAATAATACAGCCTTATTAGTATTTTCATACAGAAATTTTTCATCCCGATTATCTTCCTTAAGGTTTTTGTATTCATTTTGACTGCCTTAATTTTAACAACGATATATGTAGTACAAACACTTGACCTCAAGGTATAATTATTTTAAATTTATAGCGGAAGAAGTTTTTTGTAATAAAACAAATTATCTACATAAATTTTATAATAAAAGCCTCAATATTTCTGCAAAAAAGTTTTGCTTACAAATACACAATAACCTTACTCTTAAATAAAAAAAAGAAACATTCACGTCTGCATAGCCTGGCGAAACAGTAGTACAATTCTAACTTTGTTAAAATAAAATATAACTCGTTTTTAAAATACAATTTTTTAAAAGGTGACTATCAAGTAAACAATAATTTCAAAGAAAATTAAATGATGACAAAAAGAAAGAAAACAAATACATAACCTGGTAGAAACGACTACTTGGCTGGTTACTTTAAAATTACGGAGTCTCCAAATAAATGGATAACCCCGGGTCGCAATGAAGACGGTGACACGTGTTTCATCCTTGTTGGGAATCATCACAACCGCTGTACATTGCTGACAACTTAGCTATGTTTTCTAGTCGCTAAACACAATCCCGGTCGGAACTAAGGGAGTAAGTTCAGCGACCAGAGCCATCTCGCCAAGCAATTTCAAAACAAGCTCATCCGAAATTCACAAACCCGTGAACTGATGAGTTTTACCGTTTTAGCCTAACGGTGCTCTGGCTGGTTATTTTAAAATTGCTTGGCGAGATGGCTCTGGCCGCTGAACTTACGCCCTTAGTTCCGACAGGGATTGTGTTTAGCGACTAGAAAACATAGCCAAGTTGTCAGCAATGTGCAGCGGTTGTGATGATTCCCAACAAGGATGAAACACGTGTCACCGTCTTCATTGCGACCCGGGGTTATCCATTTATTTGGAGACTCCGTAATTTTAAAGTAACCAGCCAAGTAGTCGTTTTTACCAGGTTATGTATTTGTTATCTTTTTTTTTGTCATTTAGGAGCCTCTATGCCCAAGAATTTAAAACTTTTATTAAATTGTTTATTCTAAGGCTTAAGAACATTACTTTCTTCTATATATATATATATATATATATATATATATATATATATATATATATATATATATATATATATATATATATATATATATATATATATATATTTTATAGGCTTTTCTAAAACTTACTTTTAAATTTAAATACATATTGTTAATATATAAATTTTAACTTACAATAAAAGACAATCCGACCAGTCTAATGGGGGATATATAGGACCCAATGCTTCTCTAAAAATGTTATACATGGAGGACATACTCATACCCCAAACTAATAAAATGCAATGAATGACAGCCATGGCGATAAGTAAACCAAATGTCTTATTGAAGTTTCTTGTGTACTTACACAAATTAATAAGTTTGTAATTATCCAGCTCAATTTTAGGTACAGGTCTTTGATATACAGCGAGGTTACTATGAACTTGATATAATTGCTTTTTTATCTCTCTAGTTATTAAAATAGCAATAAGGATGCAACCGGAGAATCTAGAATGCAGAAAAAGCATAACTGTCATTCCGTTGGGACCTCTTAATATGACTTGTAAAAAAATGTTTAATATACTTAAAAAAGAAAAACTAGCAATTATTATCCTATTAAATGTTTTAAGTGTTTTTTGTTTTTTTTCCTTACATAGCAAAGGCAATAATATTTTTATTGAAAAGAAAATGTTTTCTTCTTTGAGAAGGTTTATTGATAATATAATGTTAGTAGTCGTTAATGAAATTTTCTGCGTACAAACCACAATTTTAACAATTAAAGCTGCAGATGATGCCGTTAAAAAGGTAATTAGATCTAAAACAATACAACTTACAAAAGTAATTGTTAAGATTATTAAAAATAATTGATTTAACTTTTTTAACCTTTTTGATTTTAAATAAACTGTTGGACATAACCCAAATAATAAAATAATGATTAAAGGAATGTGAATGTATTTCAAAAACATATTTTAAAAATTTTAAAAAACTTTTTTATCAGCACAGACGTGGATGGGTTTTTAAATGATTTTCTTTTAATCAGGCTTATTATTAATATTGCTTTGCTTAGTAATATTTTAAAGGATCATAAATTATTTTAATCGATATTTATGTTGACAGTAAAAATGTATGTTTATGTAATATGTCTTTTAAATTATTAAATGTACGATCATTAGTATAATAAAATTTAAAAATAACCAGCAATTAGGAAAATAAAAAACAAAACAAAACAGGTTGTTAATACACACTTAGGTCTGTAGTGGGCATACGGCTAAAATATTGTTGTAGATCTGGAATGTTGGGAAATGCTCGAAGTTATTGTTAAATTACTTTTGCAAAATTGATAGTTTTTAGATTTTGCATAACATTCTAAACCAGTTTTATATATATTGCCATACACGACGTAACTTTAATCGTTTCTGACTTATTTTAAAGCGGCGTTTGCAAGCCAATACAAATCCATTTTTTTTACAAAAGCCCTTATGCCCCACTGTATTTATGTTGGTCAATAATTAAAAGCTAAAAGTCACATTGACAAAAACCTTATTTTTTTTCAAATTTAACTCGTCCACGATTATTTCCTTTCCAGAACAACACAAACATCAAAAAGTTTAAATGAAAAAAGGACTTAAATAATACCTTGCCTTAAAGGATTTTAATTTTTTTAAAGAGTTTGGGTTTTCAATATCCGAGAAAATGTACCGTAAATATCTATTGTCGTTAAAAACTACACATTTTTGTTTTTTTTAATATTTAAATAGAATATGATACTTAGATATTCCACCTAAATGTGAAATTATTTTTCATAAAATTAGTTGTTTTTTATTACTTTGGGTTTAGCCGGAAATGACCTTAATTATTTTACTTTTAATGAAACACCATGTATATTTTTATTAACACGCTTTTATTAACTTGGGTTGTAACTATCCATCTATCTATCTATCTATGTAACGGAATCTTTGAGCCTAATTTTTACCAACTTCCAGCTATTCGATTTCTTTGAAACTTTGCACACGTATTAAGGACCCATGACAATGCAATAATCTGCAAACAGTATCCCGTTATCCTGGTTAAGATCGCCAGGAAAAAAAATCCTTTATATTATAAAAACAACACCTGTGTTGCCATCTTTTGGCAACATCCCAAACTTTCCTCAGGAACTTTAGCTACTCTTGAGAAAATGGCGAAGGAATTTTTTAGTGAATAAACTGGAGCATTTTTACATACATACATACATACATGCATATCGAACAAAAAAATGAAAAATAAATAATAGTTAAAAAAACTAAAAAACACGCTTTTATATGCAACCGAACTAAAAATTAGAAAATAATTTTTCATTAAAAAAATATTGTCACTTCAGAGTAAAAAGCGTGGGGTGCATTCTACTATTTTAACATAACCTCATAGATATTGGCAAATATAATAATTATAACATTTAATATATTAAGCACCCCACGCTTTTTACTCTGAAGTGACAATATTTGTTTTAATGAAAAATTATTTTCTAATTTTAAGTTCGGTTGCATATAAAAGCTGTTTTTTTTAGTTTTTTTAAACTATTTTATATATTTATAAGGACAATGAAATCTAACCTATAAATATTTGGTATTTAGGTATTAAAATTTCATTTATGAAATAAAACTGTAAAAATTGGCCCACGATCCATCACGAAAAAAAAGATATCTACATCTTTTTTTTGCTGTGACTACTTGGTTTAAAATTTAACGTTTTATTATATCATCGGTTAGATGTTAAAAAGTAGCAAACAATGTGTCATTGTACTTTAAATGACGTTTCCTATTCAAAGAAATAAAAATATGCCGTGTGTTCTATTTTACATAACAAAGTTAAGATCATTTTCGAGTAAACCGAAAGTGTCAAAAACAACTAAATCCATAAAATATTTTACATTTAAGTGAAAATGATAATTACGTATAGGTCTTTTCTCGATCTAAAACTTTTCGGAATTACCCTGTAGGGTACCCATATAACATTTTTTGCCGGCGTTGTACATTTAATTTACTGGCATTGCCAACACTCTTTAAGACCGTGGTCAAAATGTCAAAAATTGCACATATAAAACCGTTACATATTCGAGATATTTTAGAAAATCTATTTTGAATAGAGGGCGCTACAAGTACTAGATTTAAAATTTATTTAAACGTTGAAATTTCCTAAAACGATTTTTTTTTTACTAGTACCTTTTCTATTTGCTGATAGATGGCGCGAAACTGAGTGAATTTAATCCTTTATTTTGTAGAGCCCACAAACGATTTTGATACCCAGGAGCAAAATAGATAATAATTAATTATAATGGCTCATATGAATAATGAAGCTTTAAAAAGAGACAAAGTTAAAGCCAAAACATTTGCTACACTTCTACTACTACTATTCATACGACTAAATGTGTTTTTTCTTTTAGCATAAAAAGCATTAATTTATTTAAAATTTATAAGCCATAGTGTCAAAAGGACAAACAGTCAAAAGGGCAAACAAAATGTTTTTTTTTGCTAAACGAATCGTGATTGGTGGTTATAGTTCCCAGTCCTTTTGAAACTTCGTGAGTGGATTTATTTTGGCGTAACGTACAAGTTCTTTATTTTTGAAAACTCTGAGCAATGGGACATTTGTTAATTTAGCGATGTATTAATTAAAAAAACTTTGTTTTTACTAAACGTATATAATTTTATAATACACACATAATAAATATAGTAATTGACCTAAAAAAATATATTGAGGGTTTAAGGAAGACTTACAGTTACATTT
>JACEGR010003384.1:0-106154 GCA_014170235.1 Listronotus bonariensis
ATAAAAATATTTTCCCGAAAACAATCTTATTCCACTTTTCTATGTCCTATTACAGATCAAACATATTTAAAGGGTTACTAAAAGCATAATTTTTGTAAATAATCATGGTTAATGCTACATTTTTAAGGGATATGATTACATTTTAGAAATATTAAAAACACAAAAAGAAATTAAAATAACAAATTTACCTTATATCGAAAAAATTAAATACTTTTTGGCATTAATAAAAAGTCTTGAATATCTTAAAAACCTTACCTTTATGCTGTAGGAATTGCTGAATAAATCTATTTTATTTTTATCCTTTAAATCCTAAAACTGAACAATTTAATTCCATTTTCCTTCCCTTTATAAAAATAAAAGAATAAACGTTTTAAATATTCGTATAGACATTAAAATTTAACACAAAACCAACTTATCAGTATTGATTTTTTTTTAGGATATTATGTATGCTATGCTAACTTCTATGTAGGACTCTTTGTCATATTTCGTTGCATAAAAAAATATTGCACATCCTCAGACAATTGCGCCACCCTGTAAGTTGACAGGAACTTTTTTACTTTAATTCGTCTAAGTTACACATCCTTAAATTTTATTGCAATATTATTAAAAAAAACTTTTGTATAAATAACTAATTGGTTTGTAACAGGTGTTCTGATGACTTAAATATTTTTTAAGTGACCTAATATAATTTTTAAAATAATTAATTATTTTTTTTTACTAATAAATATTTTTAAACATATATAATGTAACCAATTTAAGCTTTCTATTATTAAGTACTAAAAACAGCGTTAATTTTAATATACAGGTTGAGCTCAATAAGATAACACATATGCAATGCGAGGAAAAGAGACAATCTAACTAAATCCCGGCATGTAAACATGCGTGACCTTTACTGCTTGTTTTGTTATTCTATTACTTGCCGATGTACCAAAACTGCTTGCTCAAGCAGTATATTACGAATTAGTTTTTAAAATAGTATGATAAAAAAATATTTTTTTTGGAAAAACTCAAAATTATAAAATTATTTGTTTTTAGCTTCATTTTGCATTTGAAAACCTAATATTAAAAATTTTCTTAAGCTGCCTTTTATGTCCTAATATTGTTCCGGGACATCTGGCATAAAAAAACTCGTTTTTATACCTTTTATTAACAATAAAACGTAACTATGGTTACTAAATGGATAACTTGAGCGTTTTTGGAAATCGTCGAAAGTACTTGGAAAACTAAGGTAAATAATTTAAATAAATTATCAAACTAAATTAAATTGTCCCAAAATTTATACAATTCTATAAACTAAAGACTTTTTAAAGTTCATAACAATATATATTTTTAAACCACACTATGGTACTAAAATAAATGCATCCATATTTAGTTTTCCTATAAAATTATAAAATTATTTAATTATTTTTTAATAATTAAAACACCTTATTAAATTTTATTAAAATAACAAACCCCGAATTTTTAAGCTTCTTCAATTTACGCAAAAACGTTTCCCGTTTCACCTGGTTCTGACTGACTAATTGGTTATTTGTTAGGTCAGTACGTGACCACAATACGTGCTCCACACATTTGATATTCCGCCTGAGTTTTTGATGACACAGACAACGAGGTAAAATGGAAAAGGTTTTACAATAAAGGCTTTGTGGCAAAATAAAACGTGGCAAAGGCAAGATAATAGACATAAGCTAATGGAAAAATACGTTTTTTTCTGGAATGTGACTTTTCTTATTAGATGCGTGTTACCTATTTCCTGTTAATTAACTTTATAATAAAAATTTAATATATCTGTCTTTAATATATACCTTACAGACTAAACGATGGTTCGTTTTAAATTTTTTGAAATCTAAAAAATAAAATAAATAAAACCGTTTTTGTCTAATAAAATTGTATATGGTATATTATTTTAATACCTACATTATATATAATGTATTTTGTTGTGTAAGTTCAAGAACATTTACGAACTTCTTTGATTGTTAAAATTATACACAAAACTCATACGTCCCTCGTTAGTCAAAAAGTCAAAAAAGGTTAAAAAGAAAATAAATTGTATTATTCTAACTTTAATTAGATAATTATCTTTTAAGCATAAAAAAACAAACTATCTTTTTTACTTATATGATTCCACTATTAAAAAATGCTTTTAAAAAACACAAAACTGTCACATTTAATAAGTTTTCAAAATATGACCACTTAAATCTGAATAATACTATATTTAATTTCCAATATGCCTACCTAGGGCACTAACCCGACTCTGTAGATGTAATGAAAATTAGATCCAGCTTTGAATGGCCATATTTTCGAATCTATTGAAGATACATATATCAAATGTGGCATTTTTGTAGAGCTTTTAAAAAATCTTTTGATGGTGACGTAATATACTAGGTGTCCCATTTAAAAAGTTTAACTCTTTATTTTTCTTGCGTTTTTAATGTTTATATAATTATTTTCTATGCGTGAATGATAATGGATGAAAAGTATGAAACTCTTACACAGGTTGTGATTTTTATTCTTGTTTACCATTGTTAAAAGTGGAGGGCAAAATATAAATAAAAACACTGTATACTATTTTTCTATGCCCACAAATTATTCACCAAAACCTAAATTTTAACTTTGTTTGTCTTCACAGAAAAACCAATTGAAAAGATAGCAGAATTAAGTAAAAATATGTACTTTGCACTAGTTAAGTAATTTTTAGAAAAATGTCTTAAAGTGTTTCCAAATTTTAGGACTAATTTTTAAAAATATTATTGGATCAGGATCCAAAGAAAAAAACAGTATTGGTATTTGGCCATAACTTTTACTTAACTATTTAACATTTTGTTTTATTTTTCGAAATAAGGATACTTTAGTCTTATGTAGTTTTTAATTTTGTGACGTACCTAGCATATCCTTGGACTTTTAACAAAACTGACAATTTCGAATAAAATGAAATTTTCTGAAAAATTTCAAATAAAAGGTTAAGTTTGTTGCACACTTAATGAGCCATACTGTATATTGTTATTTGTAATTAAAAGCACATAATTTTAATGGATCAACTTTTAATTTAGCTTATCCAAAATAAAATTCAACAGGTTTTATAATAATCAATTCACTGTTGGTGTAGTCCGCAGTTTCAACGTTTTAAACGCTTTAGACACTACAATATACAGGGTGATTAAGCTTAAGTCAGCACTGATGCTAACTTATTTATTATTGAAGATACATTAAATTAGTAAAGTTGTAGTACTTTTTGCTGATTAACTTGCTGCCAACAGAAAAACAATTTGCCATTGATTTTTTACTTTATTGCAAAAATATACTTTTTCAAAATATACATATAATACACCCGATATGTTATTTGACTATCGAGAGATGTATTAAAAAGCCTAAAAAAGTCAACATGTAATATATCCAATTTTTAATAGTTTTGGAAATATTTCTGTCCTCCGGAATTTAATAGTAAACTGTCATTTTTAAATAAAATACCAGGTGTATTGCATTGCCATTAAATAGATATTCTAAAGACCTTTAAGAATATACCAAATTTCATATGTCTATACCTTATAGTTTTGGAAATATGGCCATTTAAATCTAGAAAATTGTGGCAATTTTTACCAAGATACTAAACTTATATTCTGTTCACTATAAATTAAGAAGAACACCTAAACAAAAAATTTATTTCATTGGTTTAAAAGTCAGTAACCCCAGTTATCATAATAAAAATGTATTTTATTGGTTTAAAGCTACAGTAACCCGAGGTACTCACTAGGTATTCATTACACAGGCCCACAAAAAAATAAGTGGTGTCGGACCCACCTACTCGGGCGTATTTTTTCCGCTGAACACGAATCTGAAGTCAAAACTCAAAAACCAAATTGCGGGGGCCAGGGGGACACTAGCATTTTGTTTTTAAAAATCGGCCCAGCCGTTCCAGAGTTAAAAGCCAATACCATTAAAACCGCACTGTATCTGTATAGTATTTAAGTCAAATTTCAAATGGTGGTAAGTCTGGAACGGTTGGGCTATTTTCATAAACAATGTGGCGTTAAATAGAAAGTTCAAGGGTCTTTAAAATGAGGTGCTACATAACCCCCTTTTAATAAAAAAAAATTGTTAGTGCCGTTTTTTGCAGTTTAACATCCAGTTTTAACTGGCCTGACTAGGAGGGTCCGACACCCAGCACACACCACTTATTGTTTTTGTGGGCCTGAGTTATCAATATAGTGGCCAAAATATTAGTACTTATAGCTGTAAATAAAATTAAAATTTAACATAATTTTCCGGTTTGGATTGCCATATATCCAAAACTATAAGGAATAGATCATTTCAAATGTAGTATATTCTTAGGGGTCTTTAAAATATCTATTTAATGTTGATGCAGTGTAGGTATTATTAAAAAATGCCAGTTTACTATTGAATTCCGGAAGTGGCCATATTTCCGAAACTATTAAAAATTGGATATATCACATGTTTATTTTTAATTAAAGCTTTTGATACATCTTTCAAATGGTGAGACAACATAGAGGATGTTCCATTTAAAAAAGTAAATTTTTTACAATAAATCAAAAACCCGATGTTTAATTGTTTTTCTGTTGGCAGCACGTTAATCAGCAGAAAAAGTACAACAACTTCACTAATTTAACCGATATCGTATCTTCAATAATAAAGAAGTTAGCAGTAGTGCTAAATTAAGTTTGATCACTTTTTAAAGGCCAGGCGTGTTAAAGCAGATGTCAAGACTGTGGTGTATTGTACAACCAGAATACTATCAGGGGTAAAAAGAGTTGTATTTATGACAAAGATGGTCGGACGCTTTGTATAGTCTAACATAACCAAGATGCTGACAGAACTATTAAGAAATCTAGCGTTAATAACTGCGTAAATAGTTAAATATAAATTGCTTGGGTGTATGCAGGAGAGTTTATGCATAATAAAGTTGAGATGAGCATGCGCATCCAAAATGTTGCTTATAATATGTATGTAACCAGTTACCAAAAGGCATACTGTACTGTTCTAGATTAATGAATTCACCAGATAAGATGTCATATTCCAGGTGAATCGGCAGACTAAGAACGTCAGCCACTATTGAGGGTTTGGTGTCGACGAGACAGCCATTATGAAAGGAGGCTTGACGTGGGCATCTGAAGCTGCTGGAGCAGTGACTGATGTCGAGTTGGCCTCAAAATAAATCTGCATTATTGGCAGTTGCATTGAAGCATGGGTGGATTTAACGCTGTGCAGCGATAGATTCACACTTTAGAGTGTTTGCCCAGTGCACTCGTATAATGCATTAATATCCTCATCTCTTATACGTCATTAACCGGAACGGCCTGAAGCTGTGAAGGGCCTTGATATATGGAATATTTGCAAAGGGCAGGACTGCTGGAGAGCGGGTGAAAGATGGCTCACGGGCATACCGGAGGCCTATATGTTCAGAGACCCAGTAAATGCCCTTTGTAAATCGTCCATTTCGTTACGATGCGTAGCAAGGCGTTGTAAAAAGGTGTATATCTCAACTGATTCTTGATTTATACTCCTTTTCAAACAGCCTATACTTTTCTTTGTTAATAGATTTTTTTGTTTTTAACAATTATAAAAAGTATTTTGTTTGATGTTGGGTAATACTCAATGGTTTCTTCGTAGAAATGTGATAAAAATATCTTGAAAATTCCTATTTTCTTTAAAAAACCAAATGCTCCCTTTTCTTTTTGCGAAAGAAAGCTCAATTGTAATCATTATTTGTAAATAAAAATATATGACTTATATGGCGAGTGAACAACCAGGAAGTGTTCTTTACTACCCGAGGCAGACAAAAGCCTAAATGAGTTGAGATTCCCTATCTTCTTAGGGGCTCCAAAACATGGTCACTGCCCTCTTTGCGCATAAAATCCTCAAGAAAGCTTTGCTAAATTCCGTAAACACGTAGCCGAATTCTCAAAAACGGATAAAACTGTAAAATTCTCTCTCATTCTAACTATTAGATAAACGGTTAACGACCTTTTTCCTCCAATGCATCCTTGGGTTTATTATTGACGCCACAAAAGTAGTCGAAACTTAGTTGACGGCTAGTGCACTCGATTGTTTTTTCGATACTTTAATTTGTGACCAAATCCTCAAGTACTATTTAAGTAGTTTTTTGACCCGTTGGTGTAAAAATATAACGGATATGGAAGAAGAAGGTACGTATTTTTAAAGGTAATTATATTACACTGTTAGTTTTTAACTCCTTATTATTAATATTTTGCATTGTAGGTGACAAAAAAGAACAAAATATTTGTTTTTGTTTATGTTCGAGTATTTTCGCCCAATAGTATTGAGCTGAGAATATTGTTTTAATATCCCTTATTAACATGCCAAACAAAAACAATCCTTTTTATTCCGCCATACAGAAACGTTTTTTAATCCTAAACATCGTTTAATAAAAATTGTTAATATTATGAAAAATAAAGGTACTTTCCTTTTAAGCAAAATTCATATTTTTGATATTTTTTTATCTGTTTGACAGTCCACGAAGGCTTTAAGCCTAAGTACCAGAGTACCGTGGGTGTCGGGTTATTAGATGTTTAACCTCCTTTTTCACGCTATTCCGTCAACGTTATCCAAGCACTGAAACATGCAATTTTTTTTTATCTTGCATTTCACAGCACCTTTTTAGACAACGCGGTAGTGCCGCCACGGACGTTATTTTCTAAATAACTACTACCTGGGGTAGGCAGAATACTACACAGTGGTTTGCCAAGCCATCTGTGAGGTGACGAGCGATTAAAAATGCCAATGTCCGGTTCCGAGAATCGAACCCGGATCGCTGCGGTGAGAAGCTGGTACGTTACCGCTGCACTACGCTCGCCACAAAAACAGTTTAAAAAAATGAAGAGAGAGGTAAACTTTTTTTTATGTTCATGTGTTTTTTTGTTATGCTTAAAAGATAATGAATGAAAAACTGTAAAACATTAAGTTATTATTGTAAAAACTATTTGGAAGTGTACTTTAAGTACATAATCCGTTTTGCTCGTCTGTATAAAGTTATTTGGTTTTATGTCTCTTCTGAATAATTGCTAAAAATGACTTATGTGGTGATAGAACTTAAACGACGTTATCACAATAAGTGGGTATTAAATTATGAATTAAAACCCTATACATGTGCTCTAATTTACCATTATAAACAGTTATACAATAAACACATTAAAACATATTTTTGCTCTTTAGGGACTAAAGTGGTTACTTTAGTCCCTTGTTTTAGGAAGCTAAGAAAAAGGTGCATTTAATAGTCCACAAATACCTTGACAACCAAATATTTCACACACTTTTTAAATATAGTCTAAATTGCCTACCACCAGACATTATTTTGACATTTTGTTTTTGATAGAGTGCCTTAATTTTCATACTTTTTTTTGCAATATTTTTTCTATAAGAAATAATATAGAAATGCGAAAAATAAAAGATAAACCTCATGACCAAAATGTCCATTTATTTTTCACCTTGAGATAACCTGGTTTATAGAATACAGAGTGTTACAAATTCGATGCATAAGGAACTCTATCTCGGTAATTATAAGAAATAGAGAGTTGGTTAAATTGAGGCAAAGTTAAGCTTTTTTGCTTAAGAATATTTCATTTTAGAAATGTAAAAATTTGCAGCTATTTCGGAGTTATCTGGAAATAACCGAAATTTTGCAAAACAATTTTTATTTATTTCTTTTTTTCTTGGTTTATTTAAAGAGATATTTTAAAACCAACGACACATTAACTATGGCATTTTTTCTGTTCTATAAAATAATGCCAATAAATTTTAAGATCCGAGATTTCGTCTTTGAGCACCCATCATCAACTTTGTTTTTGTTTTTAATGAAAGGAATATTTGGCTTTGGGCTCAAAGACGAAACGTCGGACCTTAAATGTAGCGACATCATTTTATAAAACACAAAAAGTAGCAATGTTAATGTGTTGTTTGTTTTAAAATATCTCCCCAAATAAAATTTAAAAAAAACTGTTTCCCGAAATTTCGGTTTTTTCCAGAACGGCTGCAAATTTTTAAAACGGAATAATGTTAAGCATAAAGAAGCGCAACTCGAATTTGTAACACCTTGTATACTATTACAATATATTAGTTTTAAAAGAGAATGTAAAATTTGCAGTAACATCAGTATCTTATGTCATATTGTAAACACCTAGTATAAAAAAGTATACATTTTGGGAATTTTAAAAATATACATTTTTGGAAAATTTAAATTTTAATTGGGTTAGTTAACATTGGAAAATTTGGTACATAAAAATATACGTGAGGTGTCAAGGTTTAAAAAGTATAAATCAAACAATTTTCTAGGTTACTCTTATAATAATAAAATAAAAACATTAAACAAGCTGGGTAGCCTAGAAATGCAAAACAAACACGGAAAAATTGGATATTTAAAGAAGAGAGAAAGAAATTAAGGGGGATTGTTTATCAGAGAAGAAGTAGTTAGTAAAGTCAAGCATAAAGTTAAAGTTTTAGTTAAGTCCCGTACGGGCTATCCCTAGGGATATGCCCGTACTAAATTTAGTTAATCAAATAAGTTAAGTTGGTTCTAGAAAATGCAAAGTTAGTTTTGATGGTCCACCGGTCTCATTGTTCCAAGAAGATAGTTCCATATGGTACATATTGCCCAGTGACGTAAAGTAGCCCTTATATGTATTTCAAAATTATATACGTCACATATGGTGGAGGTGCCCCCGTTCCCAGTGACCTTTATGAAACGTCGGTTATGGTAAGCTGTGCCCGCCCCAGTTCCAGTGCCCTTTGTGATGCGATAGGAAAAGTCACTCATGGTACGCCCTTCCTACCCGTCAGTGTATTTGTGGAAGAAAATGCCATATATATGCTAAAGGCGTCCCGTTCCCCGGAGAAGAAATATGTGTGAAGTGACGAAGATGGGGAAAAATATGTTGCGTAGCGTAGCTGCAAGGAGGTAGCAGCGTAGCTATAAGAAAAGGAAGATAAGGTATATCTTCAGTTTTGAAATATGGCTAAATGGTGTTAGCCAGACTTGTTGAAGAAGAATATGAAATAGTTATTTGCGTTGAAGTTGTTGTTTTACGTCGTGAAGACGGAGTTTAGAAGCAGCATGAGGCTGCATTAGCACTGGAAGCCGCAGCTCTAGTATGGAGAAGAGCTCTGAAGTATGGTCTTAAATGGTGGGGTACAAGACTATCTAGCGGCCCTGAAGAAGCTCAGGATATGGGGAAATTGGCATGAAGTTGCAGTAACCTGATGTGGAAAAAGAAAATGGGGGTGAAAGGCAGAAAATGGTATGTGGAGAAGAAGTACGGGACAAATGGCCAATGGAACGCACCATCAAGGACATGGACAGGGAGGCAAGGTGGACCGGTACAGTTCGACAAAGGAAGGACAATCTAGGACAGTATGTTATTTGTAATCGAGTGTTGTGTGATGTCTTTAGGTAAATCTGTGATATTTTTTTAATTAATTGTATTTTGTTTGGTCTTTACTTACTAGAAAAAAATATAATTTTAATAATAATAATGATTTAATATGCAGAGAAAAAGTAGCCTAAAAGTAAAATTTGATAATAAATCTTTTTTAACCCACCGTATATGTAATATTAAGTTATGAAAGGGTCATTGTTTTGATGATATACAATATACGGAAGAAGGTCAAGACCATTTCTAATAATGCAGAGCTAGCTAGTTTCAAATAAATATTTTTTATTTACCAAGTCAGATGTTTTGTTTAGTACATATTATGTAGTAAAATTAATGAGTAATAATACTATGTATTTAAAGTGTTCAATATGGGAGGTATAAAATTTAGGCCACTTTCCTCTAAAAAATAATCTTAACCGTTACAACTATATTTAAATAAAACTACTTGGAGAAAATCTAAAATTTAGAAATTAATCTGTTGACAAAAGCAAAAAATTAAAAAAAAATATTATCTATGACAAATCTTTAATTTTTTGAAAAAATAAGTCGAGGCTTTAAATTCATCAAAACAATTGTTTTTGGATTAAAGGCTATTTGAAATTTTTTTGTTTTCATATTTTAGATGAAACTTTTTTGATGTTTTTAAAACTTTGGAAAGTTAAGATTATTTACATAAATTTAAGTAATAGGTAAAATATTATTAGATTTTGAAATTTTGTAAGCTATATGGAACTATCGTTTTTGGTAATATTGCTAATTTTTTTAAAGGGTTTAAAGTAAATTTGGCTCATTTCTAATAGCGTTGTGGGTCCAACGCTTTCAGGGAAGGGGCATATGTGAACACCTAGTATAAAAAAGTATACATTTTGGGAATTTTAAAAATATATATTTTTGGGAAATTTAAATTTTAATTGGGTTAGTTAACATTGGGAAATTTGGTACATAAAAATATACGTGAGGTGTCAAGGTTTAAAAAGTATAAATCAAACAATTTTCTAGGTTACTCTTATAATAATAAAATAAAAACATTAAACAAGCTGGGTAGCCTAGAAATGTAAAACAAACACGGGAAAATTGGATATTTAAAGAAGAGAGAAAGAAATTAAGGGGGATTGTTTATCAGAGAAGAAGTAGTTAGTAAAGTCAAGCATAAAGTTAAAGTTTTAGTTAAGCTCCCGTACGGGCTATCCCTAGGGATATGCCCGTACTAAATTTAGTTAATCAAATAAGTTAAGTTGGCCCTAGAAAATGCAAAGTTAGTTTTGATGGTCCACCGGTCTCATTGTTCCAAGAAGATAGTGCCATATGGTACACATTGCCCAGTGACGTAAAGTGGCCCCTATATATGTAATTCCAAAATTTTGTACGTCACAATATTTTTATTTCAGATGTGAATAAAAGTACAGATCCATTCTTCCACTTCCACACTTCAGTCTCCACCACAGACACCTCCCTTATCAACCAGATCATTGTCTAATGTTAGGAGTAAAATTTTAAAAAAGTTGAAAACCTGACTAGCCAAGATTTAACTCCCCGTAAATAGCATCTTGTAAAAATAATATTGAGAAAGGAAGACCATCTGAGGAAGGTAAAGTCTCTTTGCAAAAAAGAGGTAATGACATGCGAGCCATTTCCAATTTGGCTGAATCTACTGTTGTTCGCAACTTTTTCAAAGAGACCATGTCATCAGTAACTGCTGCTTTTATAATGGCACAAATTCGTAGCTCGAAGGCAAAAAGCAGCAAAGGAAGGAGGTGGACTTTAGATGACAAGCTCTTGACTTTATGTATTTTCAAAAGGAGTCTCCGATGCTATGCCTTACTTAGAATGTTCTTGGCACTTCCACACAAGAGAACTTTGTTGCCCCTACTAGAAAAGGTCCCATTTGATGTAGAAATAAACCCACATCTTTTTAAGCAACTAGATGAAAAGCTACCAGAGGGTCTAGATAGATGCTGTGCTCTCCTTTTTGATGAAATCGATATACAGGTGAATGTTCAATATGATGTTGGGTCTGACAAAATTGTTGGATTCCAAGATTTTGGAGATGGAATTAAGTGTGACAACTCAAAAGTTGCAAATAAGGCACTTGTGTTTATGCTTATAGGCCTAATTCGCAACTAGAAACAACCAGTAGCTTTTTATTTCAATTTCAATGGCTGTGATTCTTCCAGTTTACAAAAATGCATTTTTAAGGTTTTACGTGCTGCTAGAAAATACGGAAAAGTCAATGTTGTCGCCACAGTCTGTGACATGGGGGTTAATTATGTAAAGGCCCTTAAGCTTTTAGGGGTAACCATAGATATACCATTCTTTTTGTTTGAGGAGCAGAAAGTGTATGCAATGTATGACCCTCCACATTTGTTAAAATGCACTTTTTTAATTTCGGAAATATAATGTTCTCTTGCCATGTTCAGTTGGAAATGAAGAAAAACTATTATGGAAGCCAGATTTGAAGTCATAAGAAGTGCTTATGACCTGGACAAGAAAACTCCATATGTGTTTAGGACAATGCAAAAAATTAAAGAGACCTACATGCAGCCAGTCATGAAATATGCCATGAAAGTCAGTGTAGCTGCGCAAGTCCTAAGCCACACCACTGAAGCCTTTTTATACTCGCTTATTAGTCTGGGTGGGTAATACTGTTTATCTATCTTTTTATAATTATTTGCCAAAGTTTTTATTTCTTGTCAAATTTTTTAAATTCTGTAAGAATTTAAATTTTTAACATGCAGGTTTTGCTACACAATAAGATTAAATGTGGGCCCTAGTTTCAGAGAGTACAATCTCCATTTCTACTTTTTAATACAACAGTGAGATAAGTGTCCCAGAAGTTGGATTTTTCCACATTTGAATTTAAATAAATTAATTTTTAGGCCATGACTATATCCATGATAGAGTATTCAAACTTAAAAAAGAACAAATTATATTTATTGTAGAGATTTTTTTATTCTTTTTTTATTAGATATAATATAAAAATCTAATTTTGGAGGTTGTACACTTTAAAACTAGGTTCCTTAATTAAAAAATATTTTTTCTTATCATTTAACCACATAAATATTTTATAAAGATTGTAATAATTAAAATCTATGTTTATTACAGGTAGATTGGAGCCAAGAGGGGTCGCCACTGCAGAATTTGTCCAGTCCGTGGCAACATTATTTCGACAGTTTCAATGGCAGAACAATAAAAGCGCCTGCAGGGAAAAACCTGCGTTGTACTGTGAGTGAAAACTCCCCCACATTAGCTACTGGGCTAAAGCAATTAAAATTATTAATGGCTGGACATTTTAAAGGTTGTTAAAAAGTGGCGCACAAAAGAAATCCAACCACTTTCCCAAATTGGCTGGATAATTTCTTTAAACGCCATTAAACGAATATGGGAATACCTCCAGTCAATGGGTGCCACAAGTTTAAGACCGAGATCCCTAAGCCAAGATCCTCTGGAGAATTTGTTTGGGGCAATTCGCTATCGTTGTGGTTGTAGTGACAACCCAAACGTAAGACAGTTTGTAGGAAGTTTGAAAACGCAAATTTTAAATGGCTTGACAAACCAAAATTCAACAGGAACAAACTGTGAAAATGATGATAATATGTTGTTAATCAATTTAAAATCATTTTTGAAATGTCACAGAACACCAGGTAGATTTTGAAAGACAAAATTTAGTATCCACGCAGGCGAAAAATAAGTGCTCCAGAAAATAGATGATGTTATTTCTTCTTATTTTTCTACTGGTAATGTTCATATATTATCAGTAGCATATGTGGCAGGATACATAATAAAATCAATAAAATAACAAATAGATTGTGAACTATGCAATTCATATTTGATGTCAAACGATTTGAAAATTCACAATCTATACATTTCAAATAAAGAATGGATAGACAATAAAAACTTACTTGTATATCCCTCTGAAAAATTTACATTTACCATTGGAGATGGTGTAACCATTTTAAAGAAGTATTTACAGAATAATGCTTCTCAGAAAAACATAATGTTACAGGTCGAGGGCCATCTGCGAGACAGAATTCATTTTGAATGGTTAGCATGCAATATGCATAAAATAAATATTTCAAATTTAACAATTAAATCGCTATGCAAAATAGCAATCCCTTGGTGGTGTAAGACAAAAAATTAAAAGATAAAAGAAGATCGAAAAGAATCTGGAGTTTCAAAGAAAAAAATTAAAAAATTTAAACACTTTTAATGTAAAATATTGTTTTGAATTTTCGTTTTACCATTATTGTTTTATGTTCTCTATACAAAATAAAATATTTTTCTAAATATTCTTGACAAGATGGTGGATGAGCTTAAATCCTATTCATTTTATCCACAGGTTTTATCTAAAAATTAAAAACAGGACCGTTCCTATGGTGACTTGCGCCGTGGTGCAAAAAATTATTTGCCGCCCCTACAAGAAAATGTAAATTATGGTATCACAATTTTTCAAGTGCAAACAAAAAGGTCCCCACTTTCACGATACATTACTGAATCTAAATCCCTTATCTTTTAACATTGCTCTTCGTAAAAAAAAGGTCCCCACTTAAAAATTACAAAAAGCCAAAAGTTTTTTTACCTAAATGCTTCCTTTCATTTCAAAACTTTTCTTCCTTTATTTCACAATTTTCCGCCCCGCAGCGTTGCGCCCTGGAGCCTTGCACCATCTGGTAGGCATGGCCCTGATTAAAAACCATTTGTGTACTTAATTAAAATATTTATCAAACTCACTTATAATGTTCATGTAATAGTTAATAACTATCTTAATGGATATTTTAAATTTTATAACTACTTCGATCATAGTCTGGTTTATCATTAGATTTTACAATTTAGTTTCCTTTAGTTATGTTTTTTATATTGTTTGTAAAAAAATATGTATGAAAACAAATAAATGACATTAAGAATTAGACGTGTTTAACTAATTAACTAAACCCAACAGGCGAATTATGTAACAAAATAGAAAGGAAATTTCTTTCCTGTCAATGCTTACTCCGCTTTAAAGAAAATGAAATTTCCTTTTCATTTTGATACAGAATCCACCTGCAAAATTTTAATTTTGAAATAAAAAAAAACAACTACTTAATTTGAATTTGGCGGACAAATGATAAAGTTCGACTGGCGCGCCATCTGCGTTTACCTGCCTTGAAAACGGATAAGGATGGAGCAGGAGCTTTCTCTCTCGGATAATTTATTTACATTTAGTTGCTCGTCTAATTGTTGTCTCTGTTTCGGTTTTAAAATTGCTTAAACTCTAAAAACGATAATTATTGTTAATTTAATAGTAGGCTTAGACTAGACTGCGTAATGGCCGCTCCGTTTCATAAAAAACAAATCTTCTAATTCTTCCTAAAAAGTGTTCCAATAATGTAGTATTCTCAAAACCGTAAAATTGTTAGTTTGCGAGCTACAGGCAAAATTTAAAAATGCACCATTTCAGTTTTTCCTTATTATCCCAAAAACCATAAAAGATAAATAAAATCTAAAGGCAGACCTAATTTTGCAATTAAATTGTCTAATGCCCAGTTTGACAATATAGGGTTAACCATTTTGGGCACACCAATCACATTTCGGTCTTCAAGTTTTAGAAAATAAAATAACAAGCTTTGCCTATTTTTGTTGAATGAGGTTTTAGTAAGAGACAATGGAAAATTATATACCATGCAAGTGAGAATATATATCCCTGTTACGCTTTGGTAAGCAGGACCAAACAGGATTATTATTCAGATCAAGAAAGTATAAGAGTAACAAAAACCTGTGCGGAAGTAAAGTTACAAGGTCTTCTAAACCATACCAAATGATTATTAAATGGGGTTGTGATGAGTCGAAACAATCGCAATATAAACAAAAATTTGAAAATAACACTGTTATAGATGCTAAGATTTTTTAAATTCTTTGGTACCACTGCGTCTCCAATTACACTATAACGTGCCAAAAATAGTAATATGGCAGAATCCAGTGCCTTAACCACCAAGGTTTTGCAAACCAATACAAATACGTTTTATTCATGAGACAACTAATATAACGAATAATAGAATTCAGTAGTGGAAAATCAAGTAAGAAATTTGAATCCACTAAAATTATTACTTCCAGTGAAATAATTAATATACAAACTACTGCCTACAATGGTAGATGGCAAAGTTTGTAATGCAGCTACAAAAACGCTTCTATCATGAGGTGCTACATCTGCGGACTGACTTCAAAAATTTTAACAATCTAAGAAAAGGCATTAAAGTAAACCCAGACAGCTTAAAATTTGGTTTGCCCATACTCCATGCTAGGATCGTAGTTTATCGAGCCCTGCTTTACCTATCTTATCAGTTGCCTATTACGAAATGGCAAATAAGGTCAGCTAAAGATACAAAAATAGTAAAAGAAAGAAAAAACAATTACAAAAAGCATTTCGGAATGAAATGAAAATAGGCCAAAATCATAGTATTTTTTTAGGGTCGCTTAATGCGAATCCGTGGTTAAATTAACCACCTAAGGTTGAAACCAAGGTCAAGTAATACGAAGTTATCGTAAATTGACCAAAATCATGATATCTTGAGGTTTTTGGGGTTCGCTAATTTCGAATCCGTAGGTAAATTAAACTCCCGGATTTCGCAACCCCAAAAACACAAAGATACCACGTTTGTAGTCTATTTTCGATGAATTTTGATGATTTGACCTTAAAATGACCTTGACCATGACCTGTTGGGGTTAAACTGACCCCGGATTCGAAAACAGCGACTTCAAAAGCACTACGATTGTGGTCTATTTTTGACAAATTTTTATGATTTAGGTAATTTCAAAATGCACCTTTAATTTACGTCTTACAATTAGATAAAATACTTATTTTTTTTAGACAACCGTCTAATTGGACCACTTATTTCTAAAGAAACTCTAAATGGAGATATGTATTTGCTACTCCTGCAAGAATAGATTTTACCAGCCATTAGAAATACAGTTCCGCCAAATGAAATGAATAATTTTTGGTTCCAGTAAGACGAATGTAAAGCGCACAGTACCAGGGACGTGATGGAGATCCTTAGAAATACGTTTAATGACAACATAATGTCTAATAAATAGACCAATTGCTTGGCTAAGGCAGATCACCGGACATCACACCCCCTGATTTTTACCTATGGGCTTACGCAAAAATGAGGTGTACGAGTTTTCTTTGTCGAAACCAGGCTGGAACTAGAACACAAACACTGCTTTCACCATATGGTGCTACATCTGCGGACTGATTTCAAAATTTTTTAACCATCTGAGAAAAGGCATTTGAGTGAACCCCGACAGCGTAAAATTTGGTTTCTCCATACTTCATGCTAGGATCGTAAGCCATCAAGTCCCTGCTTTACCTATCCTATAAGTTGCCTATTAAGAAATGACAAATAAGGTCAGCTGAAGATAAAAGAAAAGTAAAAGAAAGAAAAAAACAATTACAAAAAGCATTTCGGAAAGAAATGGATTTATTAGTTGATATACCTAAAGCTGGATTTAGGACCCAAACGATGGCAATACACCGGAAGATTTTTGTCAATACAAGAGCTAGTTCTCGAATCACTGAGATCGACCTGACACTTATTAAAAGGTAAAAGTAATTCCAGAGGCTATTTTAAGTGGCTTTAAGGTTGACGCGATCAAATTTGAAGAGTATGCTCTTTAACACTGCTACACTGTATGTGCAGCTGTAGGGGTGGCATCCAATGTCTCCTACTTTGCATAAAATACTGATGCATGGTGCAACTGTAATAATACATTTATTTACTACTAATCGGGCAGTTCTCCGAAGAGGCTGCCGAAGCTCGGAACAAGCACTTCAGGCTCTACAGGCAAAACTTTGCTAGGAAGTTCGACAAGGTTATTTGCAATATGGATATTTTACATAGACTTTTATTAACTTCTAATCCACTTTTAAGCAGTAGTCGAAAGCAACCGCGCAAAAAGTATGCCTTTTTTGCTCAAAAACTCTAACGCTCTTAGTACCTGAAGCAGAAACTGAAGAAATAGACGGCTCGGAAGATGATGAGTCTGAAAATTCATCTTAGTCACTTTTTTTTCTTTTGTGTGAATTAACATATTGGTACATATTGTCTCTCGTTTATTTAAACATTTCCACATTATTATACGAACAAAATACTTTTGACCAGGTTTTTTTTGTAAATGTCTCTATGTGGGTCGGTTTAAACCCAAAATGTCAGGGTCAAAGTCTTTTAAAGGTCAGATCATTAAAATGTATTGAACAGGGCCACAATCGTGGTATTTTTATATTTTTGGTATGGATGAATCCAAATCCTGGGTCAGTTTGATTCCACCAGGTAATGGTCAGGGTCATTTTTAAGGTCAAATCATTAAATTTTATTGATAATAGACCAAAATCATGGTATTTTTGGGGTCGCTAAATCCGAATCCGTGGTCAAATTGACCCTATAAGATTAAAACCAAGGTTAAATAGTAAGAAGTTGTAAATCAACCAAAATCATGATATCCTGAGGTTTTTGGGGTCGCTAATATCGAATCCGTAGGTAAATTGAACTCCCGGATTTCGCAACCCCAAAAACATAAAGATACCACGTTTGTAGTCTATTTTCGATAAATTTTAATGATTTGACCTTAAAATGACCTTGACCATAACCTGTTGTGGTCAAAATGACCCCGAATTCGAATTCAGCGACTTTAAAAGCATAAAGATACTACAATTGTGGCCTATTTTTGACAAATTTTAATGATTTGACCTTAAAATGACGTTGACCATGACCTGATGGGGTTAAACTGACCCCAGATTCGGGTTCAGCGACTCCAAGAGCATAAAGGTACTATGATTGTGATCTATTTTTGACAAATTTTGATCATGACCTTGACCATAACCTGATGAGAACAAACCGACCCCAGATTTGGATTCGGCGACCGCAAAAACATAAAGATGCCGTGGTCTAGTCTTTCGAACCATTAACTTTTTTGTGGAGCTGTGTAATTAATAGATGACATAAATAAGCTGTTAGTGCTTTACTTTAAATTTAAGGTATTGAGTTTTGAGCCAGTAAATTTAAAACTAGAATAGATATAAAAATTACAAAGTTATTCAAATATATAAAATTTTATTTTTTAATTAAAGTAAAGAGCCCTGGTCGAAATTCCGCCTTAACATCCTTGTTTGATAACTATTAAAACACCGAAGCAGGTTGTTTATGTTTTTGTTGCGCAATTTATAATACCTAGATTTTTTGAAAATAAAGTTATCATATTTGGTGAGCAAAGTAAAGCAAATCTGCCTTAATAAAATAAAAACAGTAATATTATCTAAGTAACGATTTTATTTCCAGAATCATATCAAACAATTAATAAAATATTTTTTGTCTTTGACCACAAGATTTTAAGCCGATAATGTTATTAAGTTTTGAGGATGGTTGACTTTGCGCCCAAAAAAATCAGTTAATTAAATTTTATTATTAATATTCCACAAAGATGGAAAATGCAGGTCTCTACGTATATACGTAAAACAAAAGATTATATACATGAATAGTATAAATTCAATATGTTCTAAGTGCCTCTAGCTATTATTTGTAGGAAGGGATAAAACCTGTCAAATATTAAGTTGAAAGCTTTATTAAAATGTATTTTATTAGAAACGTAGGGGTATATTTGCTAGTAACCTGTGTATTTAAAGAGAAAAAATTAACACCTTTTATGCTAAAAAATATTATTTAAGAAACGTTCTATGTACCATAGTACTTAAAACCATTTGAACGTAAAATGTATTATTACATAAAACATATCTAACTAAAGAATTATTACGCAGATACAAAGTTATGACAATTTTTTAATTTAAAATATTTTGGTAATAGCATTTAGCAGTTTCTGGCAAAGATCCAATATGGCTTACAAATCCTTTTTTCTTGTCTTCCGACAAAGGTGGCTAACAAATTTTTTGAGTACATTTATACATTTCCAATTGTCTATGTCATTGTATGTGGTCTTATAATAAATAATACCTGGATAATCTTTAGAAACTTTATTCATAGTAGCCCTTGATATCGGAAAAATTACTTTTAGTACGAAATCGCAGGCGCTTTTTAAGTTTAAAAGTAAGAATGTTCCATGTTAACCAGAGTAAATGGATTCCCTGTTACTTTAGCTAAAGCAATTACTTTTTGTAAATGTATTGGGGTAAAACACTTTGAGACTCTTTTCCTTTTTTTCGATAATCTCGAAGTCCCGATCACACGATAAGAAGCTATGCCCGCCTAAAAGAAATTATTTTTTTTTTTAATTGTCCAATTAGCACCAAATACATCATTAAAAAATTCGGGTGCGGTTTTTATTTTGTACGGCACAATTATCTGACCATATAACCAGTTTTTTTTAATTAAAAATATAATATGATTTCATTAGACGCAAAATGCAAGATCAAACTTCATTGCTTCTACGACAAGCTTTTGTTTCATCCCACATACACATGAAAGCTCTATTTAGATATGATACATGGATGCCCAGATTATAAAAACTCAGTTGTCTACTATAGTACATATTACTATAAATTAAATTACCGGTAAAACTTGCTGAAGATCCACAGATATCATACAAAAGTCACAATTGGGAAAACGTATCTCGCTCTCTTATACTTGCTGTAATGAACTAACTACTCTCGTTTAGCAGTTACTAATCCAGATTCACTGGAACATGAAATCTTACAAGTAAGCAAATCGCAGATCCTGCAAGTATCCGTCCTAAGATGGCAAAATAAAATATGTGGAAAACATTTTAAAAACACTTTTCGATAGAATTTGTGGTAAGTAATTTGGCTCCCTTGATATTTGGTGATAAATAAATACACTTTGTTACTTTTAGCGCGACCATAGTGACTTTCATCGCATGGAAACGAGTTAACATGTTGTTTGATTTTCTCACAATCTTCGTTAGTATACTTTTGGTGATGTGCGTTTCCCTTTCTTTGTCTGTGTAAGTAACAACTCCTTCTTTAAACCTATTTTGCAGAGTTTGTAGACGCCTGTGCGATACTGTAAATATATTCTGGACAGTTTGCTTGCACACTTGGGAGAAACTGCCTATATTATTAGGTACAAAATACCAAATGGTTTTACTAACTTCACACACATGCTTATATTTTTCAGATAGACGCAAAACGCTCCCTAACCTTAAAGTCCCCAGAGCAAAACTAAATACAAGGCGGATAAGTTCTATATTGGTTTGGCGGATTCATTTAATAGATGTTATTTATTTGGGTACACGCCAAGTTAGAGTAAAAACCAAAAAGTCCACAATTTTTTTAAAAATAAGTAACCAAAAACTAGGCGTTTGTGGCGGCTTCGGTTGTATCGGCAAGCGTCGATCACCGGAGTTAAGCAGTGAAATGCGCGCCCATAGTTTGATGGGTGTCCGGCGACAGCGGTGTTTCGGGCAGCGGCACACGGTGAAGCTCGGGGATGCGGACTGAGCAACAACCATCCGGCTATGGAGTGAATGAATGAGAAGAAGGAGTAGGGGTCAAGGTCACAATAAGCCTTCAGGCTGCAGTGCACTACCTAGGGGGCGGTCGTCGACCTGGGTGATGACCCCGATAGGGTGAAAAAACTAAAAGTCGACTTGTCGGTGGCAAGTCTGCCACCGTTGTCAAAAAAAATTAAATTAAAATAAAAATTTAAACTATTAACTCTTATTAAGGTTTTAAAATTATAAAATTTTAGATTTATTTTTAGGATATTCTAAAAGTCGTTAGACATTAAATGTCAAATATGTTTATTTGGTCATAGTGTTATAGTGACTTACGAAATGGTTGCTGGTGTATTTATTGTTTATAATCAAAAAAGTAATGAGGTAGTTAATTTTTAGTTTTCCTGAAGATACTTCAGTATCTAGCAAAGTTAACTATGTGTTATTAAAATTAACAGATATTGATGCTACACATTTATCTTTATTTAATAATATGTACGCACTTTCTTTTTAATTTTGTGTTTTTTAGAACAAGTTTCCTTTGCTAAAATACTTGAAGCATTTCAGTTTATTCTGTGATTGTTTTCAAATGCGTGTTGGCAAATTTTAGATTTGTGACATTCTGAGTTTTTAATGTATGTTTTGTGTTCTTTTATGCGTTTAGCTAATGGTCTACAAGTTTCACCTATTTAAAATGTATCACATTCACAAGGAATTTTATAAATAATATTTTTGTACTTTCATTTATGTTGTGTGGTTTTGTTTTTGTTAATTGAGATATTTTAGTGTTTTTTGTTTTAAAGATTGTGCTAATATTAAATCTATTTGTTGAATTTTATTTGATAACCCGGGAATGTATGGTAAAAATAAATTTGTAATAGGTCTATTTTGATTTTGTCATTGGTTTTGATTATTAAATTTAAGGAAACATTTGTTTAGAAAATCAAGAGAATAATTATTTTGAATTAAAATATATTTTATAAAATCTTTTTTAGTGTTTATATTTTGATTAAAACAAATTATTTTAATTTTATTAAATGGACTTTTTACAACTCCCTTTTTGACTATTATTGGGTGATCTATGTTAAAATTTAAGTATCTGTTTGTATGTTTAGATTTTCTGTAAATTTTTGTTTCAAAATTGTTTAGGCCTTTTCTTAATAAAATGTCGAGAAAAGGTAGTTATGAGTTGTTTTCTTTTTCTAGAGTAAATTTAATAGTTGGTTCTTGTGAGTTAATGTGTGTTAAAAAATTATTAAAACAGCGTTCATCATGTTGATAAATAGAAAAAAATGTCATCTATACAGGGTGTTCGAAAAATGCACGGCCAAATTTTAGGAGGTGATTCCTCATTGAAAAATATGAAAAAAGTTTCTATAAACACGGGTTTGAAAATGCATAGTTTCCAAGATACAGGGTGTTAAACTTTTTAAATAAAATAGGTTTTTTGTAATTATCTTGAATACCCTGTAACCGATTTTCTTGAAATTTTTCAGTGTTATTTCTAGTAATAAGGGCCAAAGTTAGGCATAATTAAATTAAAATTATTAAGTCCAGTGGCGTCTCACGGGACATCTTATCGAAAATAATTGTAAAAAAATGTACACCACTGACTTTTTGTAACTTTTTTATTTTTGTTTTAGAATAAGCAACTGAAAATACAACTTTTTTATCTCTTGAAATTTTTTATATCTTGCTTCGTTTTCGAGAAAAAAATAAAAACCACTTTATTGCATGTTTCTTGGGACGAAATTTTTGAATTTTGACGATTTACTGAGCAAAAACAGTTAAAGATAGAGCAACATTAATTTTACTTTCCTATCTTAACTTTTTAAGGACTCTCTAATGACATTAAAAAGTGAAGGTCAACTGAAGATTAAAGAAGGTGAATGTTGAACCTAAATGTTGGACACCCTGTATCTTAGAAACTATGCATTTTCGGACCCATGTTTATAGGAACTTTTTTCATATTTTTCAATGAGGAATCACCTCCTAAAATTTGGCCGTGTATTTTTCGAACACCCTGTATATCTCCACCAAACTAAAGGTTTATAGTAATAATTTTCTAAAAAATTTGATCTAGAATTTTCCATAAAAATGTTACTTAGTAATGGTGATAAAGGTGAACGCATCGCCATGCCAGAAATTTGTTTATAAAAATCAGAGTTATATTGAAAATATGTTATTTTACCACAAAAACTTAATAACCGTAAGAATAATGTGTTTTTTCTCCAAGATGGACATCATTTTCTAATTTATTTCTAACAATATTTAATGTTTTATTCACTGGAACATTCGTAAATAGACTAACAACATCAAAACTTACCAGGGTGTTATTTGGATCTATCTCAATGTTTGATAATTTTTCTAAAAACAATTTTTTATATATGAATCGGTATTATTTACTAAAGGATCTAAAATGTAAACATTTTGCTAATGAATGTGTAGGTGAGTTTATACAACTTACTATAGGACGTAAAGGAATATTAGGTTTATATATTTTTGGTACTCCGTAAAAGTGTGGTGTTTTACTATTGTGAGGTGTCAGTTTAAATCTTTCATTATCTGTAAAATAGTTTTTATGCATTTTTAACATATTATAAATTAGTGTATTCCTTTTACCTTGTAGAACCGTTGAGAACCGTTCTTTGAACTGTCAATAGTGTCAAGAAAGGTTCTACAACATGAAAAAATGTCAAAAAATTGTAAAAGG
This sequence comes from Listronotus bonariensis, assembly GCA_014170235.1. Taxonomy (NCBI): domain Eukaryota; kingdom Metazoa; phylum Arthropoda; class Insecta; order Coleoptera; family Curculionidae; genus Listronotus; species Listronotus bonariensis. The sequence goes on from JACEGR010003384.1 coordinate 23,545, forward strand.
AACACTTATGGTGTCGTTCCGGGCGGTTCTGGAGCATAAAAGGAATACAGCAAATATGTCGTTTAATACCATCATTCAAAAGAGACATTATTTTATTATCATATGTATTACAATCTAATATTACTGTTGCATTTCCTTTATCTGCAGGAATAAATTTTATTGAATTGTTTCTTTTTAATAATAGAAATGCTTTTTTGTTCAATGTATGTAAGGTTTTGTTTAATTTTAAAAGGTTTTTCTATAGCGTATTTTGCCCTAATTTTAAATAAATCTTGGTGTTCTATTGGTAAGTTTTGACATATTTCTTTAACGCATTTCAATAATGTCGAGCTTAGGAACTGTTTTAGGTGTAATTTCAAAATTTAAACCTTAAGAAAGAACAAGTTTTTCAGCATTTGTTAGTTTTTTTCAGATAAGTTAATTACAGTTTTAATAATCATTTCATTATTATTTATGCTAGATACTTCTAAGTTTAATTTTTTTTTGTAATAAAATATTAAATTTATTTTTAAAAATGTTTTGACTTTTTGGTTTTTAATCTAACTTGGCGTGTATCCAAATAAATAACATCTAAACTGCTGCTCAATTCAACTGCAACTGGATTTTTTTAGTAAATTTCAAATCGTTATTACTCTTAAACAAAATGCAATAGCAAAATGCGGCTTTTACCGTTTTGTAGGATAACTTTTTGGAAAAAATGGCCTTTTCACTTTACGTAAATTTTCTCTGGTGTTTATTCTACAGGGTGTAATAGGAAAGTCCGTTTTTTACAAAAACTTTGTCAACAGCGACATTCTACAATTTTTTTTTAATTTTTAATTGGATAGTGTTATTCAGTAGACCATTTTGAAAACACAAGTTTGTCAGATTTTTGATATCTGCTCCATTTTTCATGTTATATTTTTTTCAACAAATTGTTTTTTTTTCATATTGTACTCCCTGTATTTAACAGTTTATCACAGCGATTAATTTTTTTTAAATGTACATAAGTACCCTTTTAGAACTGTATTAGAATTTTATTTCTAAAAAATTATCAACGCGTCAGTAGCGTCGCAAATGTAATTAAATTGTATTTTGGTAAAATATCAATTCCCCAAGTTTCTGTGAGCACCATATATTCTGTATTTAAAATTTTAATTGTTTCTTTACAATTTTTAGAAACTACGGACATTTATCTTGGGACAGTTTTTACGTTTTTAAAAAGGTCATCAGTGGCGTAGATATAATTTTTCTTCTGAATGCTCTTTTTACTTACCAGAGGATTATTTCTTGGAAGTGATAATTTGTAATTCGGGTTATTTTAGGACATTTATCGATTAGCTTAAAACAAACGTTACCATTTTTTTAAATCTTAGTAATTTAAAAAAAATATACAGGGTGTTTCAAAAATTAAAGCTGCCACATTTGTATTTTTTTAATGAAAAGTCGATTTTTAAACATCTTTTTTTTTTGGTTTTTAGTACTTTTAATTTAATTTTTGGCGTGTACCCAAATAAATACCATCCATTAATATATGAACATGCCGAGAAATGCTTCATATTTTATTAAGTAAAAACTATTCATAGGACAAAAGAATAACATGATAATAATGTTGCTTAAAAGTAAATTAAAATTAAAAAAATAATTTTGTTTCAAAAAAGCAGTGGCGTATTATGATTTTCTTTAAAAAATATTTAATTTAAAATCCGCTTGAACGCTACTGAAAGAAAGAAAAAAGTTTTACCTCAAAATATGCCCCTCAATGTGTAGTGGCGGTGTACCAAATTTTATTAAAATTTGTAGAGTAGTATCACAGTTATTATAGAAAAAGGTATATATTTTTTAAGATTCACACCCTGTATCTCAAAAGTTAGGACAGTCAGAACATAAGTTTATTTAAACTTTTTTCGTAAAATCATCTAAGGATTCACACCCTGCTTTTTATTTAAAAAAAAATACAAATGTGGAATCTTTAATTTTTGAAACACCCTGTATATGTTTTTTCCAAGATTACTAAGATTTAAAAAAATGGTAATGTTTGTTCTAAGCTAATCGATAAATGCCCTAAAATAACCCGAATTACAAATTATTACTTACATGAAATAATCCTCTGGTAAGTAAAAAGAACATTCAGAAGAAAAATTATATCTACGCCACTGATGACCTTTTTTAAAAAAGTAAAAAACCGTCCTGAGATAAATGTCCGTAGTTTCTAAAAATTGTAAAGAAACAATTAAAATCTTAAATACAGAATATGTGGTGCTCACAGAAACTTTGGGAATTGATATTTTACCAAATACAGTCTAATTACATTTGCGACGCTACTGACGCGGTAATAATTTTTTAGAAATAAAATTCTAATACAGTTTTAAAAGAGTACTTATGTTCATTTTAAATTATCTGAAAAAATTAATCGCTGTGATAAACTGTTAAATACAGGAGTATAATATGAAAAAAAACAATTTGTTGAAAAAAAATATAACATGAAAACTGGAGCAGATATCAAAAATCTGACAAACCTGTTTTTTCAAAATGGTCTACTGATATAACACTATCAAATTAAATATTAAAACAAAAATTGGTAGAATGTCGCTCTTGACAAGGTTTTTGTAAGAAACAGGACTTTTCTATTACACCCTGTAGAATAAAAACAAGAGAAAATTTACGTAAAGTGAAACGGCCATTTTTTTCCAAAAAGTTATCCTACAAAACGGTAAAAGCCGCATTTTGCTATTGCATTTTGTTTAAGAGTAATAACGATTTGAAATTTACTAAAAAAATTCCAGTTGCAGTTGAATTGAGCAGCAGTTTATAAAACAAAGTTTATTGCATCATTTTGGAAAAATGTCCTGTTTAAATCTATTTGACCAAAATTGGCAAACCCAAAGAAAACATATCCACCTATTAGCTTCTTAAAAATTAAAAAGTTGGGCGCAACAGATAAAAAGTTATTATTAGTTAAAAAGTGTGCAAGTTTAATTTGGCCCACACTGTAGGTCAATCAAAATTTATGTCAGATACTTTTATTTTATCAATAAATATCTTGTTTGCTTGAAAAAATACTATTATGGAATTCAGCGTTCAAAAAAATTGTAATTTTCAATGTATGAGTGATTTCACTACATTTTACGGTATGATATCCCGTACTACTAAACGAATAGTACTGACTTTTAAATTCTTATGTTTAGGCAGCACTATCCTGAATAATTCATTAAGGATTTATGACTATAACATCGTATAACATGTACATATTTTATTATGTCTTTAAAAAATTTTGGGGTTTTAAAACATTGACTTATATTGATAATAAACAGAAAGAGCTAATACTTTGTTAATGGAGTCAGTGTTGATTTATGTATTATTATTACATAACTTTTGGTATAAATATTTAAACATTGATTTTTAAAGTTAAAACATGACTTCTGTATAAAAAGAACCAAGCAAACTATTTTTTTTGCAGTAAAATTAATTCTATGTCAGACAGTAGCAAAATTTCGTAGAGGGCCTTATTTATATCTGTATTTTATACACTGACTAAAGCTATGATACCAGTTATAAAATACGTGACATACGATTCATTACCGAACGCACTTATTTTTACTAACGCAGTATTTATTCAAAGAAGTACAAGGTCACGGCAATAAAATTAAACATTTTTAATGGGCCACTGTGAAGGTACCAAAAATATATTTCGACTTATTGTTACTAAAATTAAAAATATAATTGTAAAAATTAATTGAAACACTTTTAGTTTTCAAAAATCACATTTCAAAGAAAATTTTGGCATTATTTTTAATTTATTAATGTTTTTAATGAAAGTGTGCTATTTTTTTAAACAAATGAACGATCCTGGGCAAGGTGAGTACATTAATAAAGTAAAATATGGTTATTTAATTCCAATATTTACATAGTAATTTTAATTTTTGAAAATATGTCAAAAATACCACTTTTTTTTAAGTTTGAATTTTAAATAATTTTAAAGTATATTTCCAAACATTTCTAGCTTAGATTTTTATGCAATAATTAGCCCACCAATATGGCTTTAAGGCATACATATAATTGGCTGCGCCTTTTTGCGCTTCCGGGTTTTTTCTGAGGGCTGAATTTCGCTTCTCAATATTTATTTAATATTAATAGGGGACACATTTGTGAATCTTGAACCCTTTTTTGAATCACTAAATTGAGTAAAACTAGCACATATTAATAAAATAAGTGAGATCAAAATAAATAAAAAATAGAGGCTCTAAATTAAGACATGACCAAAAGTTATATTTGGAATGACGAAAATCAATTTTGATTTTATATTTATTTAAAAAAAAAGTAAAAAGTTATAAATAAGTTTTATTTAATATTTATTTACCCCTAGGTGGCGAGATAAGGGCTGATTTTTTTATGTTTTTAAATTTTAAATCAATTAAATATAATATGGTAATAGCTAGAAATTTTCCGTATTACAATATACAATATTATGCGAGAACATAATACAAAAACAATTAATGAAAGACTAGAATATGCCGAAACCATCCTTTTTGAATGTGAGAACTACACTGAGTCAGATCAAATTAAATAGATTAAACATAAAATGTCGCAATTTAAAATACAGTTTAAACAACAATAGGAAAATTCAACCAGAAAATCTGACAAATTTGAGAAAATACATGCATCATGGCTTCAAGGATCCTTTAAAATACCAAACACTCGCTGTTTTTCATCGGGGCGACCTACAGTTTTATTTGCTAATTGTATGATCGCTCAAAAAGAAGGAAAACTGAAGAAATTCGAAGAAATGTAGAAGTTGAAGAACTTCTTTTTGCAGCAGAATCAAAGTTAAGGACGACAGAACAAAGAAAGACAACAAAACTTGTAAAAGAAATCACTAATGGCTCTTCAGATAAATCAGCATATAACTGCTCAATTAATAAATTGCCTCATTTGAAAGCTCTGTCTATGTTTGTAGAAGCAAGTACTTTTTTTAATAAGGTCCCTAGCTTACTTCTTATCAAAAATCTTCGCATATGTGTGCTTAAGATTTTTAATCTTTAGGATTTTTTTTGAAACCTGATATATACGAAGGTTTACCAATTGTATTACTTTTAGGACTCACCAAGAAACAGTATGAAGTTATACGCTTAACAAATAAAAAGTTTTACCCCTGCTACAGTGTTCTACAAAAGTACAAAAAATATGTTACCCTCCATCTGAATCCATCACAGTAACAGAAAGTTTAGCCGAGATTCAACTGCAGAGTTTACTAAACCATACAGCTTCCCGGCTATAGAATATTTAAAAGATGTATTTCAAACCCTAACACAACAAAAATGGAAATCAGTATTGATGTTGGTGAAATGGGTATGTGACGGGTCTCAGCAAACGGAATTTAAGCAAAAATTTTTAGAAAAGACAAATTCTGACGCCAATATTTTTCAGAGTTCTATGGTACCCCTACAACTTATATGCACCCATAACAAAAAGTTATTTGGCAAAATCCGACTCCATCCGTTTTTGTAGACCTATACGCATAAGATTTGTTAAGAAGTCTAAAGATGTCGCAAAGAAGAAATAAATTACATAGAGATCAAATCAAACCCCTGATATCTTCTGAGATCCATAAACATAATGTAAAAATATCATAGTCTACGATGTTTATAATGGTAGATGGTAAGGTGTGTAATGCCGCTACAGATACAAATTCAACATAAAAATGTTATATCTGTGGAGCAACCTCAAGACAATTTAATGACCTAAACTTTAACTTTACAGATAATCAAAAAATAATTACTGGTTTGGAATTTTTGCACTTAACCCCAGAATTACATTTTTTGAAAGTGTTCTTCATCTCAGTTATAAATTGCCTGTTAAGAAATGGGAACAAAAGCTCTCTGAGGACAAAAAATATAATTAAAACAAAATAAAAACAAATGCAAGAACAATTTAAGTCTAGAATGGGCATTCTTGTTGATGTCCCAAAAAGTGGTTTTGGTACCACCAATGATGGGAAAACCAGCTGAAGATTTTTAGCAAACCGGAAATAGCTGCCGACATTACAGGTATTGAGTTAGGTCTTATAAAAAGATTAGGTGTTAATTTGGAACCTATTTCGAGTAGTTTTATAAAAGATATTAAAAAAATCACAGCCTATACTCAGGACGCAGCCAAGTTGTATGTGTGGCTATATGCCTGGCATCCTATGACCCCTACTCTACATAAAATTTTAGTTCATGGGTCTTCATAATTAAGCATGCCTTATTACCAATCGGACAATTGTCGGAGGAGGCAGCAGAAGCCCGAAATAAACATTTTTGTTCTTATAGACTTAACTAAGCTACAAAAATGTACCAGAACTCAGTACAATCAAGACATTTTAAATCGATTACTTCTCACATCAGATCTTTTGTTATCTAGTATTAGGCAAAAACCTGTTAGGCATCTAAAAAAGATTTGAACCTGCTTACAATTAGTTCTCCACATAATATGACCAAAGATTTTGAACACATAAATATTGGCTCTGAAAGCGAATTGGAATCAAAACACTCTTTAGACCCTGAATAAATTTATTAGACAATAAGAACATAATGACTGACTCTTTCATCATCTTAACAGATTGTTATTTCAGTTACTATTATGTGATATTTAACAAATATTTATATGTTTTTTGAATTTAATTTAATTTAGTACGTACCAGAATATATTTTTAAATTTTTATTATGTATTATATTTTTACAAATAGGTATTTAAGTATTTTTGGAGTGTAAATTTTCTTTCTAATTTTCAGTCTACTTTTATAAGATTTTTTTGCTAATAATTTTGAAAATTAGGGTTTAATTAAAAAAAATATATCAAAACCAACACAAATAGTTTTTCTCATTATTCTCACCTCACCGATCATAATAGAGTAAAATAATACAATTTAAAAATAAATTTTAGTTCAAACACCATAACATCATGTTATCCTAAATTACACTTATTGATGGGTTTGCCACTGGTTAATATTTTTTTTTTTAACTAAAATAAACAATTTGGATTTTCTATAAAAAATTATGTCGGATAAGGAATGTGGATTTAGATAAAACTTTTATCACTAATAAAGCCCCCTGCCATACAAATATTTTGGGCACTTCACTGCTTTTTTGAAAAATGTTATTGTTCTTCAAAAATTATTAATATATAATGAAAATCAGATGGTCAGAACTCATCACAATTGCGTAAATAATTTTGCGTAAATAATTTTTGGCCGGCTACAGAGTTGAAATACTCTGGGGATACATGTGGGACGCTATGTACCGGACTTAAAAATCCTGCACGAATGATTTAGCAACTTTAATTAAAATCCGGCCGATGTCATTCCATATGTGCGATACAAATCAGATATTACCGAAAAATTACATTATATGACAAGTCTACAATTTTTTTCCTACCAGGGATTTTAACCCAGGGTTTTTACCCTGGGTAAAACGGCGATTTAAGATTTATTAATGACTTACCGATGAGTCGCATGTGTGTGTCTTGTAATGTCACTGGAACTATATCCATCCGATACCGACTTATGTGCGCGTACCTTTAATGCTAAATAGTTTATAAAGGATCTCAATATATTCATTATTTATTTGCCTTTATTTATTTGTGTAAATGGCAATTTTAAGCCCAGGCTAATAATAATATATTTAACCATTTTTTATTAATTTTATAGAAAAAAATTAGTCAAGAAGTTTAACTGAGTCAAAATTAAAATAAAGTTTTAAAAAGACCTCTAAAATAAAAGAATTTGTTTTATTGCGAAAAAAATGTTAAGTATTAATTTTACATGCTTAAACGTAGATACAATGAACTTTAAGTATTCTTAAAATAATTTAAAAAACAAGTGATAATTGGGTTTTTGAGTTAAACAGCAAAATAAGTTTTTTTTAAATAAAATATTTATTTTAAAGATTTATTAATCCTAAATTTTCTATAAAAAAGATTACGTCGCAAAATTGTTGTCAAATATTCCGTTTCGATGTAGTCGGGCTTTGAACATCGAACTATTTTTTCAATTTTGTTTTTTGATTTATGATTTTTAATAATATTTCAAATATCAACATTTAAAAAAATCCAATAGACATTTTTAAAGAAAATTTGATGCGCTACAAAAAGGCCACATAACATTTTTCAATAAATTAAGTCCTTCAATGGTTATTTGACGTTAAAGTTACTTTTGGATTCATCCTCAACGCCGAATAACTTTTGAAAGAGTGAATTTATTGAAAAATCTTAAGACTCGTTTTTGTTAGCGCATCAAATTTCCTTAAAAATATCTATTGTATTTTTTAAATATTGATATTGGTAATAGTATCAAGAATCCAAACCCAAAAAACAAAACAAAAAAAAACTTTTTAGAAAATTTACTTTTCTTTAAGAATGTGTGTTGGTAAATTTTTTAGATTGACGATTTGCAAGGTACCTATGCATAAAAAAAGATTGTTGTCATAAAACTCTTATTCGCTATGATAGACCTTTTAATATTAACATTAAGGGTCCTAACTCTTATAGTAGCTTTTTATTATCATAAGTAATATTTTTACAGTACCGGTAAAACAAATATTCGTATTTTTTGGCCCAGTCTATACCACATAAGATATATCAAATTTTTATAGTTTCAGAAACATAGCCATCGTTAGTCTTTGACAGTAAAATTGCATTTTTACATGAAACACTGTGTATTTAATACGCCTATTTCTTATGGCTTTGAAAATATGGCCATCCATATCTAAAAAAGAGTAGATATTATAACTCCTATTTTATCTATGGCACTAACCTTAGTGCTCATGGCTTAGAGATGTGAATATATTGAAAATCTAAAATAATTTTTAGATTTGGAAGGCAATGAACAGGATGCGTATCAAAAAATAAAATAAATACCGTTTTTATAAAACCCGGGGAAAATATAAATGACGCCTTTTTGGAATCACCTATATCAACCTCTTTAGCTGCACCTTTCTGGAAAGCTTATGAAAAATACTTTTTGTTGGTCATAAAGAAGTTTAGGTAAAATCAAATTGTCCCCTTAAATTTTAAAAATTGATACTTTATTATTCATGAGGACGTAAGTAATTTATTATAAAATATACAAATTAAAATAATACTTCCTGTAGAACTAAACGCCCCCATGGGAAGTTCTGGTTAGTTCTATTGCACAAGTGCTTAACAACAAAGACCATCAGTTGTAATTACTTTTTTTCGACAAATAGAAAGAGAACTTATTAGAGCTCTTATTATAATAATTTAGTTTATTATTTTTGTTAATAAAAATTAATATTAATTTATTTGCATATTTTATGGTATTGTTTATGAATAATAAAGTATGATTTTTCCTTAATTTAAGAGTAGTATTTGATTTTGCCCCAACTTTTTATGACCAACAAAAAGCATTTCTCATAAGCTTTTCAGAAAGGTTCCACATATTATGTGTTGCCCTTTAAGATTATTATGTGACTGGGAGTGCAGCTTAAATGGTTAATAGAGGTGTTTTAAAAATATGTCATTTATATTCCCCCGGGTTTTATAGAAACGGTATTTTGACGGTAACGTTTTGTTTTCGAGATATCCATCATCAAAGATGAAATTAAAACTTATCCTATTTTTATTATATTCCTCCTTCTTTTTGCACACAATTCGTGATTTAAAGCTAAAGTGGCACAGAATATTTGATTTTCACCTTTAAATTGCATAGCTTTACTTTGATAATGACACAATCATTCATAAACATAGGGCTTCATGGCACACTGGAAATAAAATGATTTAAAATAAAGCTATGCAATTTAATGCAAAAATAATGTTAAAACGGGGTTTTAAAAGGTGAAAATCAAATATTGTTTGATATTTTAGCTTTAAATCAGGAGTTGTGTGCAAAAGAAGAAGGAATATAGTAAAAATATGTCTATTTTTTATTTTAAGTCTGATGATAAAAATCACGATAACGAAACATTTCCACCAAAAAAATCTTTCAGATTCGTGAAATGCGGCTCAAAAAACCCCGTATACCAAATTTTATTAAAATCGGAGTTGTCGCAAGTTTCTAGAAAATTACCAAAAAATATCAAAACCTAAGGATGACCATATTTTCGAAACTATGAAAAATTGGATAAATTATGACATACGGTATTTCCTAAAAAGATTTTAAAAGATCTTTCCAATGTTAATACAATATAAAACGTGCTTAATTAAAAAAATATATATTTTGTTGTATAACTCAAAAACCCGATTGTTAAGTGTTTTCCTGAATCTTTAAATCTTTAAAAGCAATAAAATGCTACTAGTTTGCTAATTTAAACTATTTCGTATTTTAAGTAATAACGAATTTAACAACAGTAAATACTTAATTTGGATTACTCTGTATATTTCAAGAAATGTTATTCACCGACATAAAGTTTATGTATATATATATGTATATATATTCTTTGAATAATTACAATTTTTTAAAATTTTACCATTTTAAATCATCTATATGGATATATTTAATTTATTATTAATATCCGTATTAAATATTGAATTTTTATATTGCATGTTGAGAAAATATTAGGATATTTTTTGCATAATCGGGTTAAAAATAAATTAAACTGTGTTGGAAAAAGCATACTATAAGAAGCGATACGCCAACAAAATGTATTATAAATGATTTATAGGGGCTTTAATAAATTAATGAAAAGCAATTTGTATAAACTTTATTAATATTCTGTACATAATGGCTATGTTTACAAGCTTCTAGTTGTTTATACCTATATAATATAACAATAAATATACATAATATTACAGGTTTTTGCGGAGTGTAAATAAGTAGTTACAAAATACTAAATTTATAATATTTAAAATGTTTAGGCCACAGTACAATATTTTGTTAATTTATTATCAAGATATCTATTTTAATTTGGTTATCTACATCCTAACGAGAACTTTCCCAAAGAAAGTTAACATAAGATGGGTATTCTTCTCTATGAAAACAAAATTAATTTATTTTGAGTTCTATAAAGCTAATATTAGAAAAAAGTTATAACACATCATTGTAAAAGATTATGACGTATTAGTATGAATTTGGCTTCCTAAATTATATATATTTTAAAACCATTTATACCAAACATTTATTGGTATATTTAAACTGTTTAAGTGTGTAATTTGTAAAAAAACTAAATTTTATAACTATCCACAAATGGGCTTTACAAGAGAATACAAGTACAAAATTTTATTTATCGCAAAAAGTTATTTATAATAAACATTTTTGCTTGTTTAAAATAATGATATCTTGATTTGTATACAGGTGCGCAAAATCTTTAGAAATATGATTTTTCTCAAAGAGCAAACTACCTTTATTTTTAATTTTTAAGCAATATATCATAGGGAACATTTATTTGTAATTAATAAAAATAGTACTGAAACGTTTTATTTAACTTTACAATTAGAATTAAACATCTTAATTTAACATTTGAAAATGCTTAGTTTATAATATTTGTATAGGCATCTCTGGTAAAGTCTTTTTATAAAAAAATATAAATAATTGTTTTTAATAAAACCAATCCCAGTGTTACAAACTTTTTAATACTTCTGTAAAAGATATAAAGTCATTAATTCATTTTTCATTTTAACTGTTAATGCCATAGAAAAACTGACATTTTTCAGGAAACTAAAAAAAATAGTTATTTTTACTCTTGGAAAAAATCATTTTTTAAGAAAACTGTATATAAAGTTACCATTTTTTTCGTAAAATATTTTTTTATACTACAAGCAAACTTTTTTATCAAGAATAACTTTTCAGAAAATAATATTTTTTACCCATTTTTCCTTTTGTAAATCACATCCATGACAGCCCTGCAGGACTACTTTTATATGTATGCAAATGGTTCTAAATATTTGTTTCTAAACACATATACAGGGTGTCCAAGAATATTTAGGCAATCTCTCGGATTCATATAGAACACAAATATAAATGTGACAAGTTCATACAAAATGTTTTCCTAAAGTCCTTCTTTACAGAGATATGTGCCCTTAAAAGACGCCACTAAAAATCGGTTTTCTTGAATACTTTTTATATCACTTAGTATATTAAAATATTTTTATTATGATAAATACCAGTTAGAAGTTAGGACCTCTTAAAATGGTATCTTTGTAAAACATTTGCCTTCCTTAGTTTACCAGGGCGGACTAACCGTTACACAATAGTACTAATTATGTTTACACCCTGTATATTAAAAAAATAAAAACAATATTTTTAAATAGCCCAAAATCTTAGCTAAAAAAGGTACTCCTGTCGATAAGGTGAAGCGTTTTCGAGAAAAACAACATTTTGATTGTATATAATAATTTTGTAATAATATAATATTAAATAATTTTGCTTGTCGGTTCAATATAGGCTTCTTCTCCTATATTATCCATTCTGTTGCTTGAATTATTAAAGAATATGGGACCCTTTACATTACTGCAACAGTATTTTGTAGTTTCGTAAAAATTAAAAAAAAAACTTTTTCATAATTTTTTGGTTACCATTTGCAACAGAATAACCTATTGATTTTAGATGTCTCTACCAAAGAAATTGTTTTAGTTAAAAACGGTTTAATTTTTTGGTATCTAACAAGTACCATTTTTTAGTTAAGAATTAAAACTACCCAATAACACTTATTTTGTTTCTTTATTATACAGGGTGTAAAAATAATAAACACTATTGTGTAAAGGTTAGTCCGCCCCTGGCGAACTGATAAAGGAAAATAGTTTACAAGGACACTATTTTAAAGAGTCCTTGTAACTATCCTTGTATTTATCATAATAAAAATTATTTAATATAAAAGTTATTTAAGAAAAGCCGATTTTCAGCGGCGTACTTTGAGGGCACATATCTCTGTAAAGAGGGGCTTTAAGAAAAAAATGTGAAAAAATCAGACGCTTGCTAGATGACTACATATTCTTAGACGCTCTGTATAGAGCATAACAGCCTTTAAAATATTTTTTAATGCAACAAACCATTTATTTCTAATGGTAGGGGAGCCCAAAAGGGGATTTAGGGATTTACTACAGTGCAGCAATTAATATACCGGAGGATATCTTGTACCCGATTAGGTACCTGCACCAAATACAGGCCCGTATACAGGGCCAATCGTAACAAACGGAGGGCTACAAAGTTGTAAAAAGAAAGTCATTTTGCCATTCTGGAGCGTGGCTATTTTTTTTATTTTGAAGAAACTTATTTAAAGATAACAAAAAAATATATAATCCCATACGATCCAAACGATTTTTACAAGCCGAAATAATACCACCGATAAAAAGGAACACAATATATAACATTTTTTTCTTCTTATGATCTAAGCTTTGCAACCCAATAGGTCTCTATGACGCTTAAGTAAATCCCCATTTCGCATCGTGTGCTCTCCTACTATATTGCAGAATGATTTAAAAACTATTTTTTTTGTTTTGTTTGCTTCGTTGTTTATAAGCTGGTATAAATATATTTAAAGTAATACAGTAACATATGGCATTTTATTAAATGTTATAGGAGTGTCAAAAAGAAATATACCTATACAACTGCTGACTTTTTTTTAAGTGGTAGCGGGAGTTTCTCACAGCTGGTTCTTTCCTACAATTTTTTACATTTTAAAATAGAAGAACAACATAAGATATGTTTATCTTTGTCATGAATATGTATTGGGTAGTTGTGTTATTTTTTATTATTACTTCCGGGTTAACCTAAAACAAATGCTACGTTTAAATTTTAATTAACTCTATCTGTAAATTTTATTTTAATGGTATATGACATTTTAAATAGAATAACACCTTGCATGTAATTCGTGACACTTCTGCTGTTGCCACTTAGGCGCTATGTCGAGTAAGATTTTTGCTACAGAATACCTAATAAATTATTATTGCCTTAAATCGATATTACCTTTTAGTAAAATGGCCGGTTAAAAATTATTTTATTTTTTCTTTTGAAAAAAAAATACTAGCGATAACATTTACAATTCAAAAATAGCATATATTCGCGGTTAAACCGGATTTAATAGTAAAGAAGTAAAAAAGTTCACCAATTTAGATTTATGTCAAATATGGATTAGTAGATTTTATCTTCTATCTTAAAAAGGAAAAGAGTTATAAGGAGAAACTACTTTTGAGAAACACCTGGTACAGGACGTTAAGAAATAACGAAACGTCTAAGTTTTTAAATTTATGATTGCTACTTTTTTAAATGTAGAACTTTTACCATATACAAGCTGTTATGGATTACTTCAATATACTGAACATTTAAAAACTTCAAGTTAAAGTAAATGTAATAGATATAGTGAAACATAGCAGAACCTTTTACCTAACGTTTTAATAATGTGTTATAAAGTAGATATTTTTTTTATGTTACAAAAACCTATTGAAAAACAACAAATTGAAATTTTCAAAAGGTACAATAGATATATTAAGTAATTCATGCACGATTTAGTTGACGACTGATAGGTCCGGACCTATAAAGGTAGACAATTAAATTGCCTACAAAAATGACCCATTAAGGATTTTCTCCAGATGAACCGTTTTTAAATAATCAAGCTTTACACTTATATATTTTTAGATTTACCTTTTTTTAAATTTGTAACTAACAAATAAATATATAAAAAACAACATAAATTCCTAAAGAAAATTTATTACTCTACAAAAGAGGTTTCTTAATGTTTTTTTAAATTTTCAACACGGAATATTGTTAAGTATAAAAATGCGCCACTTTGCCCCAATTTAACAAACCCCGCACCTCGTACCGTTTCTGAGATCCTAATGGTGGCCCTTGAATTTGTAAAAGTCCGTATAAAGGCAATACATAAATATTTACCGTACAAAAAAATATTGCCTATGTACATATTTCAATTATTTAAAAATTAATAATTTCAATATACTAAAGTATTCCCATAACGCCATGTATATATATTTTTTTCTTAAAATCTGTTTTTACTAAGAACATAAATCATTTAATTATGTATTTTAAAACATCCCAAAATCGGTATGAACCACGTCACAGTTATTCTGCTTTTCAATATTATTTGCAGCCATATTTAGTTCTACCAAAGTATCTACGCTATTAATACTGACCCCTTGCAAGATTTTCTGTGCAGCTAAGCTTGTAAAATTAAACGACAAATCACTTAGACTAGGAAATTGTTGTTTACTGTTTTCTCTTGACAGCGACCTTTCCTTATAACAAATATTTGGTTCTGATCCAATACAGTTTTTGTCAAGGAGTTTGTTTTCAGAAAATTTTTCCAGAGATGTTTTCGACCCAACATCATTTTTGAAAAAGTTTCCCAATGGAATGCCTTCATAACTTTTGGTAGGACTAGGTGGATTACTGCTATATAACGAGTTTTTGAAAAATCCCTAAATGAGTTGGCTACGGGAGAATCTGGATTAGAACTAGAGATGTACTGATTATGAGAGCTTGAAGGAACATTTTTTATCAAATTGTGAAATTTTAAGCTATCTTTCCCAGGTAACTGTAGCGATAATTTTCTACTGTTGTTCATAGTTTCGCCCAAAGTTTCGTTGCTTACTACCTCGTCTTTTAAATTATTTAAACTAATTTGAGACTCCTTGTTTGTATTTTTAGCTGGTTTGACTAGCTCCGAGGCAGATTCAGGATTTTGACTGTCAGTATGAACCTTACCATTAATCACAACAACATTGGGATTACTGCTATCATTTTGGCCATTTTCAAAAGTGATCACTGATCTAATAGGAGAATTTTGTACAAATATCTTTGTATTTCCACCAGCACCGTTTCCAGCATTAATTGTAGCTGTAGCTGTGGCATTATTGTTACTTAAGTTTACACCATTTTGATTTGTTGTTACCTGCAAAGTAAATGAATTACTTTGACTCATGGATGAAGTGACGCCATTAGTTTTAGAGCTTATCTTGGTATGCGCATTTTCATTTCGGGGTGATTTCTTTAAAGATTTTTCCTCAATTTTTACGATTTCAGAAGAGCCTTTATTTATAACAGTCTTGTGAGATTCAAGACTAGATGGACCGCTAGTTAAAGAGCTCCCAGTTTTACTACTTTTATGTGATTCTATGCTACTTGGTCCACTGTTATCAATGCTTAATAAATGTTTTACTGGAGATGCTGATGAACTTCCTGAAGCATCATCATATGTAGTGACGCTGCTTCCAGTATATTTGTGACTAGTTTTGGGAGTTTCTGGATTAAGCCGATCCGATTTTTTGGCAAGCTTGTAACACCTGCGTTTTCCGGTTTATCCCGAGATTTATTAGGACTTCCTTCATTTTTTACTTCGTTGTTACTTGTACAAGGTCGTCCCAAGCTGGATCTACTGAGTTTTCTGGCACTATCTCTGCTTCGTACTCCATGCTTTCTGGGTAAGGTACTAGCAGAATACGAATTACCAATTCTTGACACAGGAGAGTTTTCTCTGGAATCGGTTAAGGAGGAAGGAAGTGTGACATCACTAGAAAGTTGGCGTCGGTGATGACGTGGTAACGAAGCTGATCTGGAACTTAAATCACAGGTCTCCAGATATGCAGAAATGTCGATTCCAGAATCCTAAAATAAAAATTACAGATTACAGGGTGGAATTAGATTAGATTTTATTTCGAAAGATAAATGCGTGCATTATAAAATAAAGCACTTAAAATTAATTTTAACCCTTTCACGCCTTTCGTTGCACATGTGCAACGAAAGGCGTGTAATTTCTTTTTCGATGACATATATAAAAGATCCGCTCTTCAAAGTGGTTGTCCATAGTAAATACATGGTACTTATACAATAGAGCCAGAAGTATTACTTTACATCTTCTTTTTAATGGGAAATTGCCACGACAAATCTCATGAGAGATGGAACAGCAGCATGAGGACCAGGACAACGATCTGCCATGTTTCAAGATTGTATGGATCATTTTTTTTAACAGTCTTAATATAAGGTTAAGGTATTCAGAAGAAGAATGTGCTTCTATAGTTAAAATCATGTGTAAAAAATATGGTGTCGGTCTATGCATTGCTTAACATGTAATTTTTATACCAAATAAAGGTTATTTTTGTCTTTGTATTATAAAATAAAAATACTAAAATATTTGCTTTTTATAAGATTAGAAATATTTGGTATTACAATATTAACCACTTTCTAATCTAATATTTAAATTATATATATGAAATTTAAAGTTTTTACACTATTTAGTTAGTTGTTTTTACCTTTTCTGCTGAAGTTTGTGTTCCTACACTATGCAAATGAACTGCTTTAGAATTAAACCATTCAGTGGGGGAAACTGTGCACCGAACGTTCCAATTTGGCACTGTGAACGCTTAGATCTTCTAAATATTCTGGACAAAAGAGATTCTTTTTCTGTAAAAACAAATAACGTATGCTGATAAACAGGATATTACAGAATGTTCTTCTTAAAGTAAGAGCAAATTTTACATCAGAAAATATAAAAAACATTTTATATCAAAATTTATTAAAAAATGCATTACCATGCTTTAAAAGAAAATGGATTTTTATTAAAATCCTATTTAAAAATATCTTATTTAATTTTAATTAAACGCGAAGTATTATTTGTTGCATCAAAAATCCCATTTAGACCCATTAAAAAATTCTTAACTCAGTGGCGTTTTCAGCGGTATCTGAACAAATATCTCTAATACAAAAATGTTAGCCACTGACTTATGTGCAATTTTCATATTTTATTTGGATTGAACAAATAAAATACACCTTTTTTATTTTTTGCATAGTCAGAAAAATACACTTAATTTTGTATTACCCATGAAAATAAAATAACTTTAATAAACACTTAATATTGAAAAATTCGTTAAAATGTTATTGCAACTTAGTTTAGTATTTGTGATCGATGTTAAATATTTTTAATAAAATACTATAAAAAAGGTTTAAAAGAAACACTTTTTTATGTTTCTTGTGTAATCTATGTTGGGTCCAGTCCCACAATTAGAAACAAAAAATAAAAGCCCAAATACTGTATCTTTACTTGCCCAATCTTAACGAAATATAACACTTACACAAAAGGCAGTAACGTAAACATTTTTGTCAAAAATATCCCTTTGGAACCGCTCGCTAAAAAGAATACATTTAGTCAAGTTAGAGCAAAATTAGTCTTTTTGGTTCAACAAATAACACTGCAATATATAAATAAAAAACTAATTTTTTAAAAGACCCTATCAATTTGGAAAAATTTTCAGACCCATATTTATAATTTCTTACCAATTTGAAAACTTTTTAATTTTTATCTGTATAAAAAGGCCTTTTCCTAAAAAGTCCTGCTTGGTAAAAACTAAATTTTAGAAAAAACATTTGTATGTAAAATGACCAGGGTCGCTTTAAAAACGACCTGGTTAAAAATTTATAAAAATAGTCGGCGATATTCCCAAAACTAATAGTAGTAACAACTTGTGTTGAAAAAAAATAGTAAAAGCCACCAAAAGATAATATAAACCTATCTTATTTGGCCATTAACCCGGAAGTTATTTTATTTAGTATAGGCATCTAACGAAACAATAAATCATGTAAATATTTGAAAGCGTAAAATATAAAATATATAAAATAATAGACTTAAGAGAAATTTCGTTGTCACCCGAATATGTTAAATGTCGCTCTGTCTTATTTTCAACGAAAATCTAATAATAATGATTAAAAAATGGTATTGTAAAAAAATACTAAGATATGGTACATTTATTAAAATTGTTTTATTTTCAGGAGTGGCATAAAACTTTGAAATTAATTTGTCAAGTTTTTAAAAAATTCTAATAGCATAGCTTACTTGGCGTTGGTGTAGAATCTCCACTATTGGGATACTCAGTACTACTACTTGTATCAGCGAAGTGTTTATGAATAGTTCTTGTGGATGCTGATCTCCTTAGTCTTCGAGTTGAACTCCATAATCTAAATGATCCCCGCCGATCAGGACTTCTGTGTGCTGGAAATGACGATGACCTTCTTTTTGTTCTTGGGTAAAGAATTTTATCACTGGCATTCCCTAAAAAAATAATTGTTGAAAATGAACCCATTATTTACATATAACACATAAGATTGCTTAGTTGATAAACAATGTCCATAAAGGACCCGGCCAAATCCTAATGAACAGTGGCTTCCTATAGTTAATATAATTTTAATAATTTACTTTTTAAAACAGAATACATTAAAAGGAAATTGGTCAATTTAAAGTTCCAACTTTTATTTTATACAAGGTGTCCGGAAATTATGCGTCAGGATTGCTGTGGGCGATTCTGCATGAAAAATTAATGCAAAAAATTTTCATATAATTCAAAAATTTAAAATTAACGGAGATTTGGGAGGGTTGAAGAAAAAAAAATAGTAATTTTTTTAATAATTTTTTTCTAGTGTACGTAATTTTTGCCAAATTGCATACATATAACCAATAATTCTTTGTATTTACCCTATTAATTTGATGCCAGTAGTCAATGCCAAAGGGCCTAAATTGTTCTTCACTTTAGAAAAATGACTTAGAAATTTTTTGTTTCAATCCTCCAAATTTAGATATAAAATTTATAAAGAGCACTAAAATATCTTTTAAAAAGGTCTTCTTGTTACATTAACTTAAAATGAACGGTTTTCGGGAAAAACTACTTTAAACATTTACGTACGTTTAATAAGAAATTTTCATTTTTAAAATTAACGAAGCAAGACTTGAAAACAAACGTTGTGCATGGGTAATTTGGTATTAATATGTATGTAAAATTTGGCGCAAATCAGTACACTAGAAAAAAGTTATTAGAAAGAATAACAAACAATTTTTTTCAACCTGTATCTTCGTCAATTTTGAGTTTTCGAAAAAATTGTGTAGAAGTACGTTGCATTAATTTTTCGTGTAGAATCGCCCACAGAAATCCCAACGAAAAATTGATGAGCAAAGCAAACGAACTAATAAGCTGTACTGTTAACATGTCTACCCTATACTAATTACTGTAAAATTAGATATCGATATGACCATGACGAGAAATTGTTTGTACTGTTTTGGGCGATAACCAATAAAATAATTTAAAAAGTCAAATAGTTACGTTTGTTCAAAAGTAAACGGGAATCCAAAAAATTAATATAAGAGAAAAAGGTTTAACGAGAAATTAAAAAGCTAGGTTAGATATCGTTAAAAGTAGAAACACCTGAAGAACCCTATCTTACTTATATATAGTCTTAGAGCCTTGTACTATAGACAGTTTTAATGGTGATTGTTTCCTCTTTCATCTAAATATACCATTGCCTATACCCAAAACTTCGTAAAAAGAGTTACATAACATTGTTTGCGAAAAAATAGGTAAAATTGCCGAAAAATGGTGTGAGTAGCAAACTTTAAAAAATCGTTTCTCGAACACTATAAACACCAAAGAGTTTTACTTAGAGTCATTTAATAAAGAACGGATGGAAGTGCTTTTTCTGTGAACCAATGCCCATACTTAAACCCCCATGCAAAAAGTTAAAGGGCAAAACACAAACAAAAAAAAGGCGTTTTTTGCGTTTTAATAAGTGATTGTGTCCCCTTTCATCTAAATATACCATTGCCTATACCCAAAACTGCGTAAAAAAGAGTTATATAACATTGGTTGCGAAAAAATAGGTAAAATTGCCGAAAAATGGTGTGAGTAGCAAACTTTAAAAAATCGTTTCTCGAACACTATAAACACTAAAGACTACATAGCATCATTTTGTAAAGAACGGATGGAAGTGCTTTTTCTATGAATCAATGCCCATACTTAAACCCCCATGCAAAAAGTTATGACGCGTTTTTTTGCGTTTTTTTTTTTGGTTCGTTTTTTAAGCATAGTTTTGTAAATAATTGCTTTATTTTAATTTGGCAACCGTTATTCAATGAAGAATTTAATATCCTACAACTTTTCTGTTAACTAATACCTAAGAAAAGTTCGCAATTTTTGACGTAAACTCAAAAAACTGAAAGTGGGCTCTTTTCACCCCGTTCTCAAAAACGCACCCCTTTAAATGGTAGCACTCTGCGGTTTTTAATGTTGGGTGTCCATTAACCATATGAAATATTAAAACCCCTTAAACGTTGTAGTTTCTTTTTAAAGTACATAATCAATAGCCTATATTAGATAAGTAAATAGTGCTTTTATTTTAATTTAAACAATAAATGTTGTTGAAATATACAGGGTGTCAGGAAAGCTGAGGTCAAAAATGATAGGGGTGATAGAGTGAGCCAAAATAATGTTAGTATTTAATTTTAAAAAATGTTTTATCGCGCTTCCTTAGGGAGTTATTAACCTTCAAAGTTAGAACAAAAAAAAATGTATTTCATTTATATGTTTTGAACGATTGCCACAATAATAATAATAATAATATGTGGTCATTAAAATAACTTATACCAATGCTTTTTTCTATAGGGAAATAATTGCGCACTAAGTCCTAATTATACGGGGTGAGACGAATTTTTTCGTTTATTCTATGCATTTCTTATAGGGGTGAAAAATTTTACACTTTGGTTTGATCCTTTATTATTTTTGTACAAAAAAGATTTACCTTATTAAAATCGATATCTTGGACCTTTTTTTATAAAATCGCATTTTAAATTCAAACATACCAACATTTTGTATGTAATAAAAAATTTCATTTTTGAGAAAATTATTAAAAATATTGTAAAATTATAAAAAACAGCCTTTATTTGTATTATAAAGTTTAAGAAGCTTACAAGCTTGTCTCCCCATGGCCTAGTGGACAGAGCTTTGATCTTCGAAGCCAGAGGTCGGCGGTTCGATTCCCAGCGGGGGAGACATATTTAGGTAGTAGTTATTTAAAAATAACGACCGTGGTGGCACTACCGCGTTGTCTAAAATGTGCTGTGAAATGCAACTGCATGTTTCAGTGCTGGGACAACGTTGACGGAACAGGGGGAACGATGGGTTAAACATCTAATAACCCGACACCCACGGTACTCTGGTATTTAGGCATAGACCTTCGTGGGATGTCAAACAGATAAAAAAAAAAAAAGCACCAATTTTAATTATTTTTACCACATTTTAATAATTTTCTTAAATAATGGATATTTTTTATTACATACAAAATGCCGTTATGATTGAGTTTAAAATCCGATTTAATGAAAAACAGTCCATGATATCGATTAAGATAAGGTATACCATTTTTGTACAAAAATTATAAAGGAATGAACCGGTCAAAGCAAAATGTCAAGTTTTTTACCTCTGCAAACAATGCATACAATGAATGAAAAAAATCGTCCCACCCTCTATAATTATGACTTACTGCGCAATCATTTGCCTTTGGAAAAAAGCATTGGTATAAGTTAATTTAAATGCCCAAATATTATTATTATAGTGGCAACCGTTAAAAGTTATTAATAAAATACTTTTTTTATTCAAACTTGGAAGGTCAATAACTCCCTAAGGAAGCGCGATAGATCTTTTTTTATTGAAAGTACCAACATTATTTGGCTCCCTCTATCACCCCTATCATTTTTTACCTTACCTTTCCGGACACCCTGTATATTTTTTTATTTTTACCTCCGCATATAACATCGGCCAAATTTGTCTGTATACATTGATGTGTTACATTTCCATCCCTTGTTGTAGACATATCTCCATGTACCATAACCATTGCTTCTTCAGTGGACATAAGCATTGATTTATTAGGAGCCACACCAAATCCATTTTCTTGATCCCTTTTACTTCTTGTTCGTGAGTGACTTCTTGATCTTTTTCGTCTAAATTAAGAAAGTTTACATGATTTCTTTTTGTACTTTGCAGCACTACAGCATGTTAAGAAAATAAAAAAAACAATAATTTTGATTAGAAAATAAATACGAATAATATTCAGGATATCCGAAATTAGTGTAAAACAACAGCATTTTCTCAAATAAGTCAAAAACTATTTGATATACCATATAGGCATTAGCTAAAACTTTGATAATAATCAAGAAAAATCCGACCTTGTTTTTTAATTTAAAGGTTTATACTGATTTGGTCAGAATTGGTAGAGAAATTTATTGTGGCCAAGTTCTTAAACACCCTTTTTCCAATAAGGGGTTCGCTTAGTTAAAGGTTATAGTTTAATAATACAAACACGGGGCCAAAAACCAAACCCTCTAGAGTACTAACTAAGTTATCTGTAAGTAAATATGTTAAGTTAAAGCATCATATTTTTGGCCAAGAAAGTTGTGGTAATCCGTAAAAGACTCCACTTCGGACACCGTAGGTACAGCATTATCGATATAATATAAAATTTACTAAAGGCTAAATTTAAATAAAATATACAGGATGATTCAAAAATCGATCACGAAACTTAAGGGGTGATTCTACTTGACAAAATAAGGGTAGAGCTTAATTTAATTTTTTTTAAATGTCGTTTTCGAGTTGCAGGCCGTCAAAGTTCAGTTTTTATTTTTTGTTTTTGAATTACTTGCTTACAGAAAAACCGATTTGGCTAATATTAAAAACTTAGACTAAATCGTCTGCGTTTCATCATTCTAGTAACAATTTATATTGAGTGTTTGCCGCTAGAGAGCACTTTACCTACATTGAAAATTGTTTTTTTTTGTCATAATTTTTTAATGTTGACAGCTAAGTAGTTTTTGGCATGTTTTCTGAAAGACTGATGCCAGAACTTTAAAAAAGTGCTGTTTATTTACAAACCCAACGGTTTAGACGTAAGTCGCCCTTAAAAATTAGGTGGTAAATTTACTTTTCTCATTTCATTACCACTAGCTACCAAGTAAATAGATATCAAATTATACTAAAGCTGTCAGTGGTAAATAAAATACTCCTTTTAAACTATTTTATTTATAAATTTAAAATAACTAATATTGGCTAATCAGTACATATTCATATATGGATTATTGCTATATACATTTAATTGCTAAAACTTGATGACAGTAAAAACAAACTAAAAAGATTCTGAATATGTCCCCCATTTTCTTCAATACATTTCCTAAGACTCTTTAAAAAATGTCGCCTAACTCGATAAAAAATTCCTGGTGTTTCTTTAATAATTTGGCACTTTTCGATTATCCTGAAGCGACGATCCTCGATTAAGGTCTGGTGACCTCGCTGCCCGTACCAATGGTCCACTTCATCCTATCCATCGCTCAGGATACGTTACATTCAAATACTGCCGGACACGTATACTAAAGTGGGGCGGAGCTCCGTCTTGGAGGATCCATATGTTGGCCCTTACTTCCAATGGCACATCTTCCAGATACAATGGGAGACGATTTTGGATAAAATCTAAGTATACGTCACCAGTTAATGGGGTATCAAAAAATGAGGACCAATAAGGCAATCTCCTATTATCCCTGCCCACACATACAGTCAGTGGCGCCTTTGCCATTAGGCTGAGTAGGCTGAAGCCTAGGGCGGCGGATTTTGGGGGCGGCAAATAAATGGAAGGGAGGACCTTTTTTTTTTTTTTTTTTCTTTTTTTTTTTTTTTTGGTCTGCAAAATTTTTTCATGATGAATAATTTTGTTGGATTTGGAATTCTTTCTACCCACAATCAAAACAAATGGAAGTGAGGACCTTTTTTTTGTGCTCTTCTAAACTTTTTCAGACGGAAAAAGATGAGGAAATGGGCGGCGAAAATAAAATAGCCTACGCGCGGCAAGGCTGGGGGCGGCGAAAATAAAATAGCCTACGGGCGGCAAGGCTGTAAGTGCGCCTCTGCATACAGTGAAAATCTACGATGATGTTTCGTTTCTACCACATTGTTTGGGTGCTCGTAAGCATATATGTGGATGTTGTGTAGATTTGGTATGCCATCATGAGTGAAACCAGCTTCGTCAGTGAATAATATGAGGCCAATTAATCGATTATCGTGTTCATACTTAGCTAGGATCTAATTGAACATTTCCAACCGTCTCGGCCGATCATCGTCATAATAAGTCTGCACCTTTTGTAAATAAAATGGGTAGAGTTGTTCTTCTCTTAGTACCCTCCATGAACTAGCCACACTTCATTCCCAATTTTTCTAGTATTAGTACCTGGATTATCCTCAATAATTTCAAGCACTCTTTCTTCTTATTGCACGTTTCTAGCAATTCTAGGTCCTCCCCTATTTCCATTATAACTTTTAAAGGAACTACATTCCGCAAGCCTTCTGTGCACACTGAAAAATGTTTGTGCATGAGGGACATTTCTTTCCAGATATCTCTCCCTATAATATTTTCTTGCCAACTCTGCAGTACCATTTGCTTTTCCATAACAAAAATGGATATCACAATATTCGATATTTGAATATTGGTGATTAGCCATTATTAGTTATTTTAGGATTATAAATTAAATGGTTTAAAAATCGAATTTATTTGATGTTAAACCAACAGCTTTTGTATACCTGGTAGCTGGTGGTAACGAAATGAGAAAAGTAAATTTCCCACCTAATTTTTAAGGGTGATTTACGTCTAAACCGTTGGATTTAGCAAGATTAATCAAGAGCACCTTTTTTAATGGCTTGCTATCAGTCTTTCAGAAAACATGCCAAAAACTACTGTAGCTGTCAACACTAAACAATTATGACAAGAAAACATTGGCAATGTAGGTAAAGTGCCCTCTAGCGGCACAACAATGTGAATTGTTACTAAAATGATGAAAAACAGACGACTTAGCCTATCTTTCAAATATTAGTCAAATCCGTTTTTCCGTAAGCAGGCAATTTAAAAAACAAAAATTAAAAATTTAAACTTTTACGGCTTTTAACTCGAAAACAAATGACAATTTGAAAAAAATTTATATGAAGCTCTACCCTTATTTTGTCAAGTAGAATTACCCCGTAAATTTCGTGATCGATTTTTACATCACCCTGTATTAGGCACAATAATAACACGAAGAGACAAATATATTATACGTATTTTTTGATACATTACAATTCGTATGACACTAATAGTATTATGTACATTTTTTTAATATAACTGTAAAAGCAAACAAAAAACTTAATGCACCAGAAACAGTAAGTACTGTTACGTTTCTTATATACCTAGTATCTTACATTTACTCATAATTTACTTACTCTGGTGTAACAATATAATAGCCATTCGAAGTGTTATACAGCTTTCTCTCCTTGGATAATTGAACCAATGTATCATATAATGCCTGCTCACTTGGTGGTGATACGTGAGGAAAAGCTAAAATAAGTGCTTCCCGTATTGTTGCTATACCTGCAGGTCTTCCTTGACTAGAGAGTCTAAGTACTACGGCGCAAACTGCTTCTGGAAGGGGTGTCCATTGTGTTTGAGGTACCGGAACAGCTTCGCAGTGTTCAATATCCTCTGCAAAGAAAAATAAAGAACTTAAAAATACGCTTATTTAAGACCCGATATTTTTTAACTAAACATAGGTAAAAACCATTTCAATAGCCGTAAAAATGTCATGTTAGATTAATGACAATCTATTACTAAAAGAAATCAATTCTAACTTACGTTTCTTAATAAACGAATTTTTCATGTTTTATCAGTAAACTTTATTTAAACATTCACCATTTTGTCAAGACGTTTATTTATTACAAAATATCTTGCTATGTTTTAGTTTATTAAAATATTAATAGCACTAAGTTTTATAATTAAAAAAGATTTATATTTTTTTTAAACTTTTATACACGGTGTTTCCAAACAAATGGGAAAAAATTAAAGAGGTAATTTCTTGTTTAAGATAAATGGTAGTTTGCTTTTTATAAACACGGGGTCAAAAGTCAACCATTAGAGAGATATCGCGAAAAACTTTAACACAAAAAATATTTTTTTAACAGAATTAAATTGTATTTAAACTACCAAGTAATGTCAAATAAAGAAATATTACAAATGCCCTAATATGTACAGCAGATAAAAAGATTATTTTATAAAATAATTTTTCCCCTACCGTCACGTTATGGTTTACATTTTTTTTAATTTGTAATTGTTAAGTTTAATGAAAAAATACATAACCTTAAAGGTCTCGAAATAAACCAGGCAATCCAAGTTTATATTTTTAGAAGTCAAGTCTCCGTTTAAATTTGATTAGCAAAAACTATATGGGTAGTCTATTTCTACCACTTTTATTATTTCTTAAAAATGCAAAAATATTTAGTAATTTTATAAAAGCATTATTTTCGTAGTATTTTATTATTTAAGCGCTTTTTGTTTTTGACATAAAATATAATATATGTCCTGTGATGGCTTAGCGTGTAAAGGCGTTAAGTTTGTTGAGCGCACACGGACGTGAGGTGGGTTCGAATCCTGCTGAGGCCAAATACTTATTTATAAGTTGGTCGGAAATTTAGTGGTTAGCTCAACACCAGACGGACAAAGTGCAAAATGTATCGACGCTGAAGGCCACTAAAGGACCAGGGCGCCGGAACACACTTTGCCGTGTCCTGCGCAACCGTAGACATGCGGACCCCACTCAGTTGGTAGGTTCAGTAGTGCCCCCTGGGTGGGGACGAGGTCTTAAGTTGTCGCTCATAGGACCGTGGTTCGGAACCCACGTTAAGCTGTAGGTCCCGTCTGGCTGACATCACCCAGACGTAAAATGACAGGGCGCACAATAAGCCGAGCGGCTTCAGTGCATGGGTTATCCCGGCCCTCTTCTAATCTAATCTCTCTAATCTAATCTAAAATATAATATGACTCCTTGTTTAAAAAGAAAACTACCCTTTATTAAACACTAGCAATTACTTCCTAAAATGTGTTTAGAAACGTTCTGTATAGGGTCTAAAATTTAAGCCCCTCCATACTAGAATGTCGCATATAAGGTAAAATTTTTAAAAATTAAAAGTCAAGATAAAATCAATTTTTTAGTTGGCATTTTTAAATATTTATTGTAATTTTTATAATTAAATTACTTCTAGGAATTGTTTTTTATAAACTTAAAATATTTTTTGATATTTTAATTTAGATAGCATTTTACCCATCTGAAGGCTGAGAATCAGAGTAGTGTAAATAAAAAAATATATTTTAAGATATTTGTCCCTAAACTTCAAACAAATTTATACAACAAAAAAATATACCAAGACCGGTTTTTAAAACAGGTGACTTACACCACTTTAGTTTTAAGCCCAGGGGCGTATTAACTGTTTGAAGCGTCCTAGGCTAAAATTCCCAAAGCGCCTATTTTTAAGATAAATACTACCAAAAAAGCAAAAACATTTTTAAAGAGAAAAAAAACATCCTTCCCCGCGTGGCGCCTATTTTCAGTGCAAAGCGCTTTACCCCACCACCCGAAATAAAATTTGAGGAGCAAAAAAATTCCTCCTTTTCACGCCTATTTCATTCCAGATCGCCTTATTAATAAGGCAAATTATTCATCAAAAATCCCAACCCGACACAAACTTTTTAAAAACTCCCCTGCCTGGTCTCTATTTTTTCATGGTGCCCTAGGCTGTAGCCTAGTCAGCCTAATGGTTAATACAGCACTGTCTAAGCCCTCATTTAATAGTGGGTATGATTTTAAAAATGAACTTTAAAGTTTGAAGTTACGAATACCTAATAACGTATTTAAACAAAGATATAAAAAAAACGTTATTACATGACGGCATTTTTTGAAGGTATTATATCTAAGAAAGGCTCTTAGCATCTTTTTGGTCGTTTGCGAAAAACAAAAGTAGGAATTTTTGTACCAGTTCTTTTCCACCACTAACTTTGAAAGATGATATTATTTCTACCGCTAAAGGAAAGGCCGAACTATTTGCTAAACAATTTGCTGCCAATTTAACCCTTGACCCTCCCGTAAATCATCGAATTCCACCTAGTACCCCAGTTTCTCATTAAATGCATGATATTACTTTTAAGGTAAAACACATTAGGCGTATCCCTTCTTCTCCTAACACCAAGAAATCGTCTGGACTGAACGGCATACCAGCAGTCGTTTTAAAAAAAGTGCTCTAGAATTTGCACCATGAGCTCTTTCGAATTTCTTACGACACATGTATTTTTCCGGAGAGCTGGAAAGCTGCACGTGTTTAACCTATTCCCAAGAAAGAATCTAAATCTCTTCCATCTAACTATAGACCAATTTCAATTCTCTCAGTTCTTTGTAAAGTAATGGAAAAATGTATTAATTCACAAATTCTTAAGTATTTAGAAAAACACCAAATTTTGCACGACATGCAGTATGGATTTCGCCATAAAAGATCTACAGCAGCTCTTTTTTCCCTCGTATCACAGTGCTGTAATAAGTTTTTTGAGTTTCTAGGTGAGTCCCAGATCGTTGCTCTTGATATATCCAAAGCTTTTGACCAGGTTTGGCATGCCGCACTTCTTAATAAACTTCCCTCCTATGGTCTTTTAACTAAACTCTGTACTTGGCTCTCTAGTTATCTATCTGATCGACATATTCCGGTTATTGTGAACGGCCATTCTTCAACCTTTCACCAAATAAATGCTGGAGTGCCTCAGGGCTCAGTTCTGGCACCAACATTGTTTCTTCTTCACATCAACGACCTTCTCTCGTCCACAACTAATTCCATTCATAGAGTCGCTGACGATAGTACCCTTCACTCAAGTTTTCAGGTTCCTAAACACATCACTTAACCTGATTTGGAAAACAAACGCAGAGCAATGCAGATATCTCTTTCGCAGGATCTTAATTTAATATTGGATTGGGGCGCCAAAAACCTCGTCCATTTTAATGCATCCAAAACACAGTCATGTTTCTTGTCGCGAAAAGAGTCATCAAAAACTCATCCTCTACTTATGACCGGCCAAGTTTTACAGAGCAAAGACACCTTCAATCTTGTGAGCGTCACATTTAAAAGTAACCTTAACTGGCATAAACACATTGTATCTATAGCCACGGCACCCTTTCGAGCCAAAAAGTATTTTTCCCTTCTAATTTATACACTTTATATGTGTCCCAAATCCTACCACCCTTAAAATATTGTTCTTATATCTGGGGCATGGCGTCTCCCACAACCCCAAGCATTCTTGATTTCATTAAAAGAAGAGCTATTCGTCTTATTAATGATCCTTTACTTACAGAAAGGCTTCCCTCTCTTGCCCATCGTCGGGCTGTGGGGATTGATCGCTTTTTATAGGTATTTCCATGGCTTCTGCTCTGAAGCATTGTCCAGTATACTTCATCCACTCACGGTTCCCAACAGAGAAACTCGTGGTGCCGCGCGTATGCAACCCTATACGGTCCCACTTTGTTCGTTTTTTTATCCCTAGAGTTTGAAGAATGTGGAACCTGTTGTCCGCGGAGGTCTTTCCTCCCCCCAAATTTTCAAGTATTTAAGTCCCGTGTCAACAAACTCCCTCTTACCTTGCTAAAGACACCGTACGTTAGTATTTAGGCATTTAGCCTTCGTAGTTTGTCCAAAGATAAAAAAATATACCGGGTGTTCCTAGCCGGTGGCTATACCTTTTTTGTTTTTAAGGATATATTAAAATAAAATTTGGTTCGTAGATGTCACATAAAAATGCATTGTTTTACATATTTGATTTTTTCCTATCACTTTTTCGGTTTAGCCGAGATCTTAGACCTTAGAATAGGGCCGAGATAACCCAGGCACTGAAGCCCCTCGGCCTATTGTGCGCCCTGTCTTTTACGTCTGGAAGATGTCAGCCAGACGGGACCTACAGCTTAACGTGAGTTTCGAACCACGATCCTATGCGCAACAACTTAAGACCTCGTCCCCATCCAGAGACACTAACGAACCTACCAACTGAGTGGGATCCGCATGTCTACGGTTGTGCAGGACACGGCAAAGTGTGTTTCGGCGCCTTAGTCGTTGCTGGCTATTAGCGTCGATACATTTTGCACTTTGTCCGTCTTGTTGAGCTAACCCCTAAATTTTTGACCTTGGCCCCCGGCAGGATTCAAACCCACCTCACGTCGGTTGTGCGCTCAACGACCTGACCCTAATTTTATTTTTTTTTCCAATTTTACAATCTTTTTATTATTCTACAACATATATATTTAAGTCTTTAAGTTTACAATACATAATATATACAAGATCTATCTTCTCTGAAGATGGTAAGCCAGGTTCTCAGGTACGAAACCCTCTATCTGGGGGTTGGTGTTAACCCTGTGGAAACTTGCAGACTTTTTGGCAATAGCAACAACCTATTCCGATTTACTTTATAGGTTATTTTAAAATTTGCGTTGGGTTTATTTTAGTCCTCAACGACCTGACGCTTTAACATGCTAGGCCAAATACCCTAACTTTTATATTTTAAATGGAATACCCGGTATATTACTACCAGTTTGATTAGAAAATGACATTCCGAGTTTAATGACACCGCATTTGCAACTTTTTGACGCCTAACCTAACCTCCAATTTTTTTTTAATTTTTAGTTTAGAGTGCCATAAATGCTATAAAACAACAAATTTTGGATTAGGTGGTCACGCAACAATAGATGTAATAATATTTTGTTTTTACAGCCTCTACAGAGTCGTCTAAAGTTTGCAAAATCTTATTTATGGTCCTAAGTCAGTTTCTTCAAATTGATTGAGGGTGGCTTACTGTTATAACTAAAAAAAGTATTTTTTACTGACAATTTGATAGGACACAATCAATGTTTTAGTTAAAAGTATAGCAGAAAAATCCATATTAAATAATTATTTTCCCTAATAGCAACAACCAACACATTAACCTGTTTTAACAGTATTTTAGAAAAACAGTGCCGTATTTTAGAAAAACGGTGCCGTATTTTAGAAAAACGGTGCCGTATTTTTGAAAAACCGCGCCGTATTTTAGAAAAACAGTGCCGTATTTTAGAAAAACGGTGCCGTATTTTAGAAAAACGGTGAGGTATTTTAGAAAAACTGTGCCGTATTTTGGAAAAACAGTGCCGTATTTTAGAAAAACAGTGCCGTATTTTAGAAAAACGGTGCCGTATTTTAGAAAAACAGTCTTAATGGTTAATTAAAGTAGAAAAAATAAGTAGTTAATAAGCAATAATCACTTATTGTATGTATATGTCTGAGCCCCTCCCCCATTTCTTTACAGTAATATGGACATGGTGTTGTATTGTTTTAGTGGAAAAAAATCAGTCCATAAAGATATTTGTGATATACTACTCACTAAAATATTAATTGTGTGGTATCAAATTGTAGAATTTAACTTTTTTTAAAATTTTTAATAATTAGTTATCATCCTTACTAAAAACATTTTATTAACTTTTTTTATTATTATTATCATTCATTGTTTGTCTTTACCAATAATTTCCCAATTTTATGCCTATAGATTAAGAATCGTCATGCATAGATTCGCTGTGTTTGAAAACCATCGACCTTGAATAAATACTCCAGAACTTTAAAATTAAAAATTTTAATTCAAAATACCTTCGTCCAACGAAAGTAAGATTTATTTTTTAACACACTTCTTAAACTGGGGTTATTTTTAAACACCCCTGCACGACGAAACTATACAGTATCACATATACTCAAACCAATTATTCGTATCTTAAATTCTGTAGTTCAGCCAACTTTATCATAAAATAATCAAAAGTGCCTTTTAAAGCACTTAAATATTTTATTCGTAGGAGAAATATTATATAGGCCTGCCAACCTACGGTTTTGTATTATTGGCAAGAAAACAAAACTTTTCAGAACTTTGTAGAGAAATAAGATGACATAAAGTAAAGATAAAATGTCTGGTTTTTATTCTCAAAAAGAATGCAGCAAAAATTAAACATGTACCATTTTGAACATTTATTTGTTTATTCGAATCTTTCTACGAACGAGACATATTTACCGATTTTTTAGACATTTCCATTTTTAAGAAAATTTAAATATAAAGATTTTTTCCACAATTACTTATATCTACGATCAACACGTATTAGGTACAAAGTTATAAACCAGAGGAAATAATGTAGATAGGGATTTTTTTAATTTCGTATTTTTAGAATCTGCCTACTTAGCCAAGTGGAGTCAGTGAAGACTTTTCACCGAAAGTTCTCAGTAACAGCACTGATTCTGATAAATTTTTTTACTTTTTGTTTTTTTATATTATTTAAAATTAGAAACATTTTAGAGAAGAAAAATAATTTTTTGTATTGTTTAAAAAATATATACCTATGTTATTTATACAGTTTGTTTAATAACTCTCCGACAATATTTAAGGGGAATTCTTGATCAAAAAATAAAAATAAACTTTATATGAACGTATGTTCCAAAAGTCCTACTTTCGGAACTACAGGGTGTTAAAATTTAAGAAAAATATTTGTTTTTTATCACAACTTTTATACCATTTCATTCAGATATTTTTAGAAAACTTAAGAGATGTCCCTAAGCATCAAAAGACATGTTTTAACGTATCGAAAAAAACAATAATTTTTACCAGCCTCGTCGGTGACGTATATACGGTAAATATTTTTTCAGAAAAAAGTACGCCACTGCGTCTTCCTAAAATAAAAAATACTGTATTAAATTTCTATTTAGTTTTAAATAACTAAAAAAGCTCCTTTTTTATTTGAACGCGGTATTCGCGTAAATAAATACAAAACTTTTCTTGGCATGGACATTTAATATCGCTAAAATTTAACTCTAAAGTTAAAGCTTTCTTATATATTATTTAAATCAAAATTAATTTTTTACGCAAAAGATAGGTCAATAGATTAATGTTTTATCTTTTAATTCATATAATGATTGTTAAAGCTTACTACTAAACTAAGTACTCTTGACTTGACTTTCATATTATTATGCTAAATAGATAGCGATTTGACCATACCGAGAAATTATTTTTTACGCGGAAACCATAGATCACATAAAAAAAAATTCAAATTTATTTAGAACTTAACGAAAATTCAAAACATTTTTTTTTCTTTGAGGAAAATGTAGTGGCTTATCATTTTTTCTTAAAAATATATATTTGACGTAAATCCCCCACGGACGACACTGACGAAAAAATATTTTTTCTTGTAAGTTAAAAATTCCTTTAATGCATAGAAGACGTCTACCAAATTTTCCAAAAATATCCGTAATGGGAACACCCTGTAGTTCCAAAAGTAGTACGTTTAGGACATATGTTTGTATAAAGTTGTTTTGATTTTTTTCGTAGGAAATTCACTTTCTAAATGTTTTTAAAAGGTAGTGAACACCCTATATAAACTATATATTTTTAAATACAAATAATTATTTTCGTCTTCTAAGGAGTTTTTAATTTAAAAATATAATAAAAAATAATTAAAAACGAAGCTGTTTGCCTGTTTTACAGCTTTATTGATTTGACTAACAAGACAGTATATCTTGATTTATTTTTTAAAAAATAATTATAGGGTCTACTTTTACATATTTATGTCTTTGCTTAATGCCTAAGACGCTTTTTACTTTTTTTCATTAAATTACTTTAAAAGAACTAAATATAAAGAAAAAACAATTATTATTACTTTTATTATAGTAATTTTTTTGTCCTACGCCATTTAACGACCAGATATAATAGTACATTCCCCTAGTTAGAAGGTCGTTTAACTATGTAAACAATATAGCTATTCTTGTGCAGATGGAGTAAGTTTAGCAATAGATTTTGCCTATCTTTCACCTGTTACCTACTTCATAATTAAAAATACCGTGCACGATTTATTCCATTATTATACGTTCTTTTATATTGCGTAAAAGGCAACTTTTAAATATTATGGACAGCCATTAAATAATCGGAATTTAAATGCCATTTTCAAAGAAGATAACTTATAGTGAATGTCATGACATTAAATTAATTCGTAACAACAAGTACTGACAATAATGGATACGTATACCTATATGTATTTTAATAAATATTTGCATGACCTTAGTTGTATGCAAAATTTAAATCAAATTAGGAGTTAAGCAAACTAATACAATCTAAATTGATTTCTTGCATGAATTATATTTGATGACGGAGATTGTTTTTACCTTTTAGTAATTTTTCGAATAGACCTTAAGTCAGATACAAAATTTTGTAAGATATATCACATTTTTTGTCAAGAATTTTTTAAAAATTCTAAATATCCTAAAAACCTTACATATAGGTATCGTTGATAACATTTACGTCTTTTTATTTCTACAATCCAAAACTGATCCAATATATAGGTTGTTCCATTAAAAAAAACACAAGTTTAATATGAATATTTTTTTATTCACCCTATATAATTCTACCATCGTCGCCGCAGCTGACGCTCACAACAATTCATGTACAACCCTTTTGAAACATTTTGCGGGTTATGGATTAAGAGAAAATTGGTCACAAAAATATGTCGCTGGCTCACGGACCAGAAAGAAAATTTTTATTTATTTAAATCTCTCCTTAACCCATTAGTGCATAATGTTCGTTTTATCGAACGTGTTTATTTCGGTCGATAAAAAGATCTCTGTACCATACAACAATCTGTTTTGATGTAGAATCATCATTTGTTGACAAACAAGCGTGTGTGATTATTCGGTTTTGTGCTGAATTGATTTATATATATTTTTTTGCTGTTTTAAAGAGAAATGGACCCGAGTTTGTACAACAGTCGTCATGGCGGGTGAGTTAACCCTAATTTATTTTTATATATTTTGCAACAGATGACCAATATTTGGAATATGCATATCTAAAACATCAGGCTACATGTAAAAAATAACGTGCACGTTGTAATTTATATTTTGGTATGAGAAACTTCGTTATTTTTGTTGTGTTCGTTTTATCGAACGTTATGCGGCTCGTACACATTCCCTGAACATTGTCTTTTTAGGTTGACTCTATCTGAGCTTATTGACTGCTTGGAGGAAAGTGATGTTGAAAGCGGCAATATATATATTATTCCACCAACAGATGGAGCTGATACGGACGTGGATAGTGACCTATCTGATGATGAGCATGAAGGGAACATTTCTCACTTGGGCCCTGCTATGTTGCGAGCGGAAAGCGAATTTGTACCTATGACCCATCGTAATACGGACGTCCATGATGATATTACACTGGTTACAAATGGAGCTATCAATGAACTTGGAGATCCTAGCCCGCCTAATATGGATGATGCGGATGATAATATACCACTTGCACAATTATTTCCCAATGCTGCCTACAACTTGAAAGCAAACTCTAACAAACCCCCACCACCGAAGAAAAGAAAATGGATTAAACAAGAGTTACTTTTTGATATACATCAAGATTGCAGTGGTAAAAACCCTCCCGATATACTCAAGGAAAAAAGACACCACTAGAATTCTTCAATTTATTTTTCGATGAAGAAATTTTGGAAAAGATTGAGGAGCAAACAAATTTATATGCACAACAAAAAAACTGTACCTTGAACATGACCAGAAGCGAACTACTAGTTATCTTTGGAGGTCTTTTGCTGTCTGGATATGGTAAATACCCAAATAAACGTCTATACTGGTCAAATGAAAGCGATGTACCAAAAATTTTATCGGAAAGCATGAGACTAAATAGATTTGAAACAATTCTGAGAAATTTACATTTAAATGACAATAGTCAAATCAATAATGACAACAAATTGTATAAACTGCAGCCTCTAATAGAAAAACTAAATGAAAATTTTAAAAAATATGGTGGCTTGGAAGAAAATCTTAGTATCGACGAGAGCATGATACCGTATTACGGCAAACATTTTGCTAAACAATTTATCAAGGGAAAACCCATACGATTTGGATTTAAAAACTGGGCAATATGCACTAGTAATGGATATATGCTAAATTTTGATATATATACTGGAAAAAACAAAAATTCTCAAAAACAAACCAGTTTATTTGGTCTAGGTGGCTCTGTGGTACTAAATTTGATAGAGTCGGCTGAAATACCTCCAAATCAAGGATACAAAATTTTTATGGACAATTATTTTACTTCCATAAAGTTACTTGATCATCTCTCCACACTAGGTTATTGCGCCACAGGTACTGTTAGAGATAACAGGTTAGAAGATTGTCCACTAAGAAATGGCGAAAAAAATGTCTAAAGAAAAACGAGGCGCGCATACTTTTTCATGTTCGGAAAAAGTCGCAGTTGTTCAGTGGAAAGATAATAAAATAGTTACTGCAGCAACCAACTTCGAATCTTTTGAAATAAAGAATACTTCGCGTTACTGCCGAGAAAATAAATCAAAAATTTCTGTTCCACAACCTAAAATTTTTGAAAGTTACAATAAAGGTATGGGAGGTGTAGACAAATTGGATGGATTAGTCGCTGTCTATAGGACAAGAATGAGGCAAAGAAAATGGTGGTGGCCAATATTTTCTTATCTTTTTGATGTATCCGTCGTAAATGCATGGTTACTGTTTCGAAAAGTGCATCCCTCCCACGAAACGTCAAGTGCCTTATTAAAATTTAGAAGATACCTCGCTTTATGTCTTTTAAAAATCAATGGTCAGAAATCTAATAAGGGAAAAGTGGCACCAACACCAATTTATGATGTAAGATTTGATAAGATAAATCATTTGCCAGAGTATTCAGAAAATGAAAAAAGATGTGCTTTTTGCCGAAAGAATGCAAAGTTTATATGTGTTAAGTGCCAAAAAGGCCTACACCCTAAAAACTGTTTTCTCCAATACCACACCCCTTAGTTTATTCCAGTTTACTTACTTGTTTAAAAGAAATTTTATATGTTTTTTAGTATCCCTCTGGCATGGCGTTCGATTTATCGAACATACTGTATTTTTTAAATTAATAAAATTTTTGAAAAAAAACTACCGGTATATGTTTATTTAACCCTATTTGACCTTAAACTAGGAAAAAAATAATAATTTTCAACATTTACAACCTTATGCACTAATGGGTTAATAATACTTTTATATTACAGTGTGGTGTTTAATTAAAACAATTACTTTAACGGAAAACTAAGCATGGCCATTATTTATTTTTTAAACAATATATTTTTGCTACTAGGCTTAGGAAAACACACAAAATGGCTCATTTTACTATCACATAAAGTAATAAAGTTCATAATTTTTATTAAATAACATGTGTATATTTTGTATTTTCAAATTTGATTCTAATTGACTGTAAAAAGTCTTCTTTTTTACCATGGCAGAAAATATTGTTAAGTTTAATGATGGCGACCATTAATCACATATTTACAATACTTAAATAATGTAGTTTATAAATAAATATTCTTTATCTTATAAATTGACAATACATTGAGTTATTTCACAAGAAAGGTATTTTAGTGTAGAGTTTAAAAATGAAATAAAATGGAGTCACCGTATATATGGTTTCCTCTTAAATTAATCTCCACACACTGTAATATACAGAGAATTCACAAGTAAAAAGAGTTGGCACGAGTCCAGTTCCGGTGAAGTTAACCAGCTAATAAAAATGTAATTTGCAAATGCATGCAAAAAAACGCAATATAATTAAAATACAGTTTAATGATAACACTTAATTGGGTAATAAATTTTTGGACACAAAAACCCAAATTGTATATTACAAGCACATTTAGAAAAAGAAGCTAATATAATCACATCTTTTAGCTACTTGGGCCAACCTAACCGAAACAGGGCTCGTATTTGCAATAAATTAGTTAATACTACTTTCAATTAAACCAGAAGTAATTTAAAAGTTCTAGATATGCCAAAAAGTATCAATTTAAACTTTAATGTAACAAGGTTTTTAATAATTTTTTTAAAGGAGTCAATTTATTGAAAAATGTAAAATGATCATTTTTTGTAGCGCAACAAATTTTCTTTAAAAGTATATTTTGGATTTATTTAAATATTGATATTTGTAGTAGTAACGAAAATTTAAACTCAAGAGACAGAACTAAAAAAAAGTTTGTCATCATCAACCATTACATGAAAATGGCTTATTTGACGCCAATTTGCGATGAAAGCTTTTTGGTAAAAAAATTAATTTTCTTTAATGGTAGGTTTACATCTGACATTTATTCATGTCCGATAGAATTTTTTATTGTTTACATTAGCCAGAATTTCTGTCTCTTTTAAATCAACAACTTGCGAGTTTCGTTTTAAAAAATATTGTTGTCAAAAAGCAGTTATTCGCGAAGATAGACCTCTTAATATTAATATTTATGGCTTAAACCGTCACGATATTTTTTTTGCTTCATAAATAATATTTTTATATATTAACAAAATGCGTTTTTTTTTGGCCTGGCCCAATGTATATTATATTTTACTTAATAGGTACTTTAATAAGTATAGGTACGATCTTTTTAATTATAAATTTATATAAAGAGTATGGAGCTTCCTTATCACCTCCCATAGATAAGATAATTTTTGTCTCTTAATTGTTTGCCACTGTTTTAGAGCAGCTTTAAACTTATTATATTTTGGGTCAATTTTTTTCTTATGGTAGCTTTCCGAGCCAAGATTTTTAAAATCATAATTTTAAAAACAAGTTTTATCTTTAACTTAACCACTACTCGGCAAAAACTAAACACCCTAACTAAAAGTGCCGATCTTAATAATATGTACTATTTAACTTACCTAAGGCAACAATTTGGTATCCTGGAGGGGTTGCAACACCCTTCGTGCCCAGGCATTTCGTAACACTTCAAGAGCACATGGTTCAGAACCAACCAGTAAAGCCCCGGGATTAACATACCCATAGTATACTAAACTTTTGGTTGCCCCGTTTAATGGATTGTTCCACCAGCATACTGAATTAGACGACAGTAAACCCTAGAATTATACAACATATTTATAGTAGAAATGTTAAATATAATTAAATTAAACATATTTTAAACAGAACTTTATTAGATTTTCGTAATCCTATAATTGTAATTTATGTAACAAGTGCATAAAGTGATACTTTTTTACAAATGGGAAGTTTGACAGCACGAGCCGTTAGGCGAGTGTGGCAGTTCTTTGAGTAAAAAAGACACTTTATGCATGTGTTACATACTATATTTTTTCCACGACCGTATAAAAATTTCCCAAATTTCCATTTTATACATCATGATATATTTATTTAAACTTATTAATTTTAATTTTTGCAGCACAGCCATTATATTGCAACAAAAAATCGTAGCCTTTTTATTTTTTAAGATACAATTATCCTCTTTATAACTATGCATTAATTATTTATTTTTAGAAAATTGTATGGATTTACTTTTTGTAGAAATATTACTAAAACAGTATGAATTCCTTTTCAATTTCTTAGTCATCCAAATTTATTTTTACTGTTAATTTTTAATAATTTCTATTAAATTTATTTGCAAACTGTCAAATTTTTAAACTAGTGACACATAAACTAAAAGATATAATGACGAGATCAAAGGTTACTTGACCGTTTGGTACAGTTGATGTCGCATTTACTGTTACGTTACATAAATTGATATTTAAGTTTATTGTAGTAGGCGTTGAAACAAAACACTAACTTAAAGTGTGAAAAAAAGCTTCGAATACTTTATGTAGTGTACTTGAATGGAGAACTTTAACTTCATGTTAACGATTAAAAACACAGCATTTTTTTAACGGTCTGGGAAAATGTAATTTGAAAAACTAATAACTGAATGCCGGTCTTTTACCTTCAATTAATTTTAGCTTATTTAAGACTAAATAAAAATTTCTTGTCAATTCAGAATAAACGAGATCAATTTCGGGTGTGTGTGTGTGTCATTTAAAATATTAGATAGAGAAAGACATGATCTTGAAATTATTCTATGAACTTGGGCAACAACAGCTCATATATTACGATATACAGGGTGCTCCAAAATTAATGCACCAAATTTTAGTTGCATATTCTACGTCGAAAACAAGCCCTAATTTACTTTACAAACATATGTCCGAATTCTCTATTACAAAGAAAATGGTGCATCACTGCTTTTTTTCAAAATAATGTCTTTTTATCCCTATTGAATTCGAACAAATTTGACCTCGTGCCTTTTTTCGATGCACCAAATTCAAATAAAAAATAAAAACAATTTTGAATCATAGCGAATTCGAAAAACTATGACCGAAATGTTAAAAAAATATACAGGTCAATTTTATATAATGTGTTTAAAGTGTGTGTGTGTTTTCTTCCACACAAACTCGCACACGTTTAACAAAATTTTGTCGTATTTTTATGAATTATTCGTAGGTGGCTGGCATTGTCAAAACAAAACAATGTATTTTTTACAGAAGTATCATCATTTGTGAGATTATTATCGTTTTCTGTGTTGTCTGGTAAGCTTTGTCGTGCAAAAAGGTCCAAATGCACCGGATATAAGGGAAGGCCCTTGAAAATTTACGACTCTCTCGGTGGCTGTACCCTAAGTAATTTCTCCAAGAATACTCCCATATCACTCTAGATTTTTGTGTGTACACCGGCAATCTATGGATCGGTTCTGTAGTTGTATGGAGACCCGATGCAAAAACATGTCGTTTGGTAATGCTTCAAAAGTAGAAAACCCGAAATAAGCTTGGATCCATCTTATTACAATTTGAAATTCACAAAAAAATAATCTAGTCTACAGGTTTATAAAAAAACGGTTACCAAGACTTTTTAGTTTCAAAAAGTTCAGGAATTGGAACCACCAGATTTGCCTCGGAAAAGAAATTTCTGCTTATAGGCCCTTCGACGTTGCAACCGAAATACTGAATTTTTAAGCCGATTTTTTTGTTAAGGCGTACTTTTCCTAAAAATGGTTTTAATAAATCTTCACACCCTTTATTACTGGGCTAGTGTAAATCTAGTGATTATAAGGCAAACTTATTGATAAGATGGAATTTTATTAAATTGCTGGGAGCAATTGCGGAGATTATTGTAGGAGATTGCATCATCGGTTAACATATCTTGCCCCTCGGTCAAATACTAAATTTATCAGCACTTTTTGGAGCATGAACTGCAAATTCTGATAGAAGATATTTGGATCAACATTAGACTGGATATATTTTTTTATGCGCGATAGTGCACGTGGCCAAATCGTAACCAGTTGGTTGAATAGAAATTATTCCGGTCGATGGATCAGAGGCATCATGGTCCGGAGGCCACTGGTAATGTTTTTTTAGTTTTACATAAAAAAATGTTTTTACCGCTTTAAAGAAATGTACCAAATAATAATTGAATATCTAGAGTGGCCAAAAATTCTAATAGGTTCTTTTTTTTCTTAGAATTTCAACTCCCTGTATTTCTAAAAGAAAGTGTTTCCAGTCCTATGTTTATATAAGAAACTAGAGCTTATTTTCGACGTAAAATATGGTACTAAAATTTAGTGTATTAATTTTAGAACACCGCACCGTTTTAAGGAGCTTAAGAGATAAAAATAAAGAATACAAAATAAGGTGAATATTTTTTTATCATGTCACAAAATAAAAAGTCACGGGCCTTTCAAATATTAATTTGTAAAAATTAAATGTATAAAACCTGTCCTAGTGCTCTAAAAGGTCTGTACAAACTGCCACCACAAACTCCTTGGGTCAAAATACAACGATTTAACGCAATTTACCTTTAGTCCAAAAGTTCACCGTTTGGGAGATACAGGGTGTAAAAGCCTAAATTTTATTTTGTATATTTTTAAATATTTTTTTACATTAAATATTTTTTAACCAAATTTAATATTAGGGGTCTTTGGGGCTGGTAATCGAAAGCCGCCCATATTTTTCCCATACAATGTAGAGGAAGCCACCTGCAGTTCTTGGTTTTTTACATACCATAACTTTTTGGTGCCTCGGTATATTATAACTTTAATAACAAAAATTGTTTCTTATAATTTTTGTCTAAAAATGGTTTACTTGGTGAATATCGATACGACCAACCGTTTATAGATATTTCAGATTAAACGTTTTATACCACACAAAATAAATCCCTTACAGTTATCTGGTTCAAAGCTCTATAAAAATGCTACCATAAATTCTTTGGGCCAAAATACAACGATCTTATGCAATTTACCTTAGTCGAAAGATTGGTCGTTTGCAAGGGTGTCCAAGTAAAAAAAAATAAATGGAAAATTTGACACCCCGTAGCTTGCAAACGATCAACCTTTTGAATAAGGTAATAATTTACATTAAATCATTGTATTTTGGCCCAAGGAATTTGTGGTAGCATTTTTTATAAAGCTTTGAGAAAAATCCGGTTGGCCCAGATAAAGCGTGAGGGATTTATTTTGTGTGGTATAAAACGTTTAACCTAAAATATCTCATAAACGATTGCTCGTATGGATATTTACCAGGTACACAATTTTTAGACAATAATTAAAAAGAAAATAATTTTTTATTAAATTCATAATATACCAAGGCACCAGAAAGTTATGGTATTTAAAAAAGCAAGTGCCTTTACATTTTATGTAAAAAATATGGGCAGCTTTTGATATCGAACCCTAAAAACCTTCCAATACCAAATTTGGTCAAAAAATGTTTAATGTTAAAGAAAATATTTAAAAACCCCAAAATAAAATTAAAACTCTGACACCCTGTCCTCCCAAACGGTCAACTTTTGGAATAAGGTAAATTGCGTTAGATTGTTATGTTTGGCCCATGGAATTTATGGTAGCTTTTTGTACAGACCTTTAGAGATACTGTATTATATATATAAAAAAACTAAACCGTGGACTAACTGTTTTAAATAATATACATTAAAGATTAATTCAACTACGTATGATGCCAAAATAATCCCGATTACGAACAGTTTTTAGACTAACTTACAATAAAATTATCATCCAGATATTCTTGAATAAATATACTGGGTTGGTACGAAGTATAATAACTTCTAAATATCTTTAAAACGGCTAAAGGTATGTGTTGCCAGACTGTTGCAATTTTGTGCTAAGCATATTTTTTAGGAATGCCCACGTATTTTTATAGTAATAAATTGGGAAGTCAAATCTTGTAAGTTTCTTAATTTTTAAAAGTTTGGTCTCTATTAGTTGCTTTAATGAGGAGCTCCAAATCAAGACGCAGTTTTCGATAAAATACAATTTTAGGAGAATCTCACAATTTTTTTTTTTTAATTTATGTTAAAACAACAATAATGAATTTAAATTATATATATTATAAATATATAAGTTAAACATATTTTAATTAAAAACGCTTTGAAAATTAATATAAAAATAAAAATTGTGTTTTATCAAATACCGGGTTTTGATTTGAAGCTCCTTAAATATTATCCACTACACTTTCAGCAAAAGTACGTTAGCGCCTAAATATCTATAAAACCGCTAAGGCTTTGTTTGTAAAATTTGTTATCTGCGGGTTTTTAGGCATGCCCAATTAAATTGTTGCCAAGTTTTAATAAAAATGCGGTGTTTTTATATCTAAGCAATTGGTAAAGTAAATCTTTAAAATTTGTACTTTTACTAAAGTTGGCACGCTGATGTCATTATAATTAAAATAAATAGGGCGTATCATTTTAAATGCCAAAAGTGTTACCTGTAGCGCAAACCTAAAAATCTGGCAATAATAACGATATCATCTGTTTGATTCTACAATCTGCTTGCCCAGAAAACAAATACCGAAAATTATAAATGCAACTTAGCAACTAATAAAAATAAAATTTTAAAAATTGGTGGACTTCATAAATGTAGCTTGCGCAGTTTATTTCGCCAAAAATAAGTGGGATATTTTATTAAAATATAAAATGTTTACCAAAAAATAGGTGTAGCACAAAACCGAGAAAACCTTTCAGATACCAAATTTTGTAAATACAGCTCACGTAATTTTAGAAGATATTTAAGTGTAGTACAGCGGTACTTTATACTGATCCAGTTTGTAGCTTTTAAGTATAATATATTATGGTATAAGGTACCGAGACTGAATATACAATAATTTCTCCAATACTGCATATTTTCTAAACTCTGCGTTATTCAAATCATGCCTGATATTAAACCCAAAATATATCCATTAACTATAATTTTGCAAATT
Organism: Listronotus bonariensis; assembly: GCA_014170235.1. Classification (NCBI taxonomy): domain Eukaryota; kingdom Metazoa; phylum Arthropoda; class Insecta; order Coleoptera; family Curculionidae; genus Listronotus; species Listronotus bonariensis. The sequence continues at coordinate 68,185 of JACEGR010003384.1, forward strand.
GACGACTAAAAATTTCTAAAGGATTACCATTAATAAAAAAATCAAGAAGTCAAATTTGTTCAGAAGTAAACGGAAATCCAAGAACATACATTTATTTTAAGAAAATGCAGTGACTAACCATTTTTTTCTTAAAAAATATTTAACCTTTACTACTCATGGACGACATAAGTAATTTTTTTACGTTTGAAAAATGTCTTTTGATGCATTGGAGACGTCATACATTTTTTAAGCCTTAGTAAATTTTACATAAGTTATTCTAAAAAAACAATATTTTTTTTTTACTTTTTAACACCCCATTGTTCAAAAACTAATACGTTTAGGACCTATGTTTATACGAAGTTTTTTCTAATTTTTTATTGTAGACTCACCCAAAGTTTGTCGGTAGAGTTACTGGACACCCTGTATTTAAAAGATGCGTATTTTTCGTTAAAAAATGTTTTATCTAAACTCAATAATTATTTTTGACATATGGATATTCTTAAATAACTAACAGATGCGGTTGTTTAGACATTTTATATTAATATGTTAAATTATAAAGATGAGTATAGTACGACTATAATAATGTTTTTACATCGATAATCTTACTAACGGACCTATGTTAATGAGAAATTTTTGTCCCAAAATTACTTTAAGAATGTTCTGTTAAAGTTACGCATACCTAATTAACATCTTGCATATTATATAACTATCATAAAATGAGGAAAATAACGAATATAGCTTTTGCCTTAAAACAAATTTTTATGTTGTAGTAAGATTAAACCTTTTAAATAAGCATAGTTTTTAGGAAATATTTAATTTTGTAAATCAATTTTGCCTGTATAAGTAGTTAAATTATCTATTTCTCCTTTTATGCTGTTTAATAATTGTTTGGTAAACTTATTTATTTTTAAAAATACAATAAGGCTAATAAAAATCCTTTTTGTGTTGTTATTTTGGTCAATAAAATTATTGAAAGTCCACTTAAAATTATAATTGAAAAGTATAATAGTTACTTTATTCAAAGCCGCCTTTAAACGACTCCTAATAATATAATAAACAGATAAAGAAAAAAATAAATGTCTAATTTAATGCTTGCCTGCACAAATAATTTTTCTAAATTAATATTTTAAATTCGTCCATAGTATTGGGTAAATGTATTTTACCTTTATTTTTAAACCAGATGCTTTTATTATTATATTGTCTAGTGCTGCAGACCATTTTATTGGAATATGTTTACGACTTGGTATTTAGGCATCACATTTGTTTATTTATCATTTTTCTAAGGGATTTTTTAAATTAAACTGATATTATTTTAAAAAATAAGGAAGACAACTCCTTACTGCTTGTAGCTTTCTTGCAAAGCAAAATTTTGCATCCGTCGGACATTATCCAATCTGGCGGTGCGGATTTTTACACTAGCTAAAGGTCTTTTTTCAGAGCTAATTAAGATCACAAGCCGCACACCGGTTTCGAACTATTTTGGTTCTCATCACTACGGTGTAGGCGATAACAACGAACCCCAACGAAAAGAACTCGTGATGACATATAAACGTAACAGCTTATTGCCCATCAGGCCTAATGTTGGCAGTGTAAAAAACTAAGCAAACCTAGGTCCGTGAAATTAAAACCTAACAAAAATTATTCTTGACAAACAATCGGAAATCATTCTAAAAATAAGGGAGTTAAACTCTTTACTGCTTGTCAATTATTCGCAAATATTATTTTACTTTTATTAAAAGTAAATATACAGGGTGATTCACGGTCGATGGTAGGTTAGACGTTTATGGGAAACGGAAAGCAGAATTTTTATGAAAATTTAGCATCTTAAATTTTCTTACCTATTTTATCGATCTAAAATATTTTCAGCATTGCGACGTTGCCGCTTCTATCAACAAGTCCTATAAACTTTATTTTTTGGTTGCCTCATTACGTCACATATGTACCGGACTGCTGGTTCCTTATTGGCGCCAACATAGCAAACAAGGATGTCTAGACGGATAATGCAATGAGGGCGAAAGAGCGCGATATACAATATTTAAAAATCAGCTTGAATAATCATTGTTAAATAATTTATTACTAGGAAATAAAGAAGTTACGGTAACAACTGGAATTAACAGTATTTAAAAGTATTTCTTTAATATTGACAAAAAACACAAACTACACTGTTAAAAACTTTATTAAATAATGAGCAAAATACATATGTGACGTATGGTCCGCCATGCTGCAAGGTTTACGAGGCAACCTTACCTAGTCAAACGATCTTGACACCCACTATATTCACAAGTTTTTATTGCGATTTTATTATAATACTTTTTTGTTAATTGCCCTATACCTATAGCTATCGGTTTTCGAGATAACAAATAATTTGTGTTAAATGTGGTCCAAAACATGGTCCTAATTAATCTTAAGTAAATTAGTGCTCTCAATTCATGACAAGTTGATGTTTTGGTGGTAGTTTAGACAGACACGATGTATTTAATTTACACCGAGAAATCGACTCCATATCATACAGGGCGTGCTAAAAATACTATTATTTCCGTTATACTTTAAAGAGGTAAAAGATCCTTTTTTCAAATAAAACCATCTGTATATTACTCAATAAAATAAAAGATGAAAAAGAACGCTTTAAGATGACATACAATATCCCCATACCTAAATCATCAAGTTTTCTGAATAAAGCCGCTTTTTTGTGAAAAAGATTTTTTAAAGAATTCAATTTTAAGTTACTATGGAAATATTAAGCTTATGACAGTTTGGTGACTTTTATAAGTAACTTATAAACAGTTATTGACGGTGTTTAAAACAGTCTTCCAAAATAAAATTATTTATTTTACACGGACAGTGTGATCAAATCATTGCCAGAAGTTGCAGAAAATTTAACCAAATGTATCCTAAATTAACACCAACGAATGAGAAAAAGTTTGTACGACTACAAAATAGTTTTATTAGCTATGGCTAAGCGCCTCCAATATTATCAAAACCTGTTCCTTCAAATAAATACAATATTGTTAACGTTTTGACATATTTTTATGCATATCCAGAAGCTTTAATTCGTAGTGCAGAAGAGGATTGAACTTCGTTTGAATAATTATATTTGCGTTCATTTTGGAAGATTATTTTAAACACCGTCAATAACTGTTTATAAGTTCCCTTTAAAAGTCACTAAACTGTTATAAGCTTGATATTACCATGGTTACTTAAAATTAAATTCTTTAAAAAATATTTTTTTCAAAAAAGTGGCTTTATTAAGAAAACTTGATAATTTAGGTATAGGGACATTATATGTCATCCAAAAGCGTCCTTCTTCATCTTTTATTTTATTAACTAATATACAGGGGGTTTCATTTGAAAAAATGATGTATATATATATATATATATATATATATATATATATATATATATATATATATATATATATATATATATATATATATATATATATATATATATTTTATGTTTTTACTTTTCTTGGGGTTTAAGTCCTTTAAAAAAAAAATACTTTTCTTTTCTTATTTTTGTTGCATTTATTGACGTTTCGGTACTATTTGACCTTCATCAGAAATAGAAATACAGTTTTTCACTAAGCGCTAAAAAATATGACAGTAATAAATATCTAAATCTAGAAGCTAACAACTAATGTTTTACCTTAAACAAATTTTTCGGGAACTGCTCTTTTATGTGTTTGTAAAATTTCACTTACATAAGCACTTTTTTTCTTTTGGTTTTGTACATGTTTGCACTGTTACACTAAGGATAGATATGAACTGAGAGCTAGAGCCAGGGTACATATTTCAGTTTGGGGGTTTTTTGGGTTGAATTAATAATTTAGGTAACAGAGGTAGGAAGGTTTTATGGCAAAGATGACGGGTTTTCCAACTAATTATTTGTTATTGTTTGAGGGACCAGTCCTATTTTTATTTGGTATTTAGAGTATTTATTATTATGTTGGTTTGCGTTTTTACTGGGTGTTTATTTTATAATGTTGTGGTATATTTTGCTAAGTTGTTTTGTATCTGTTTTTGCGTTTATGGCGTTTTTGTTTTTTGGATTTCGATCATTTCTAGAAATTCGCGTTTTTTAGTATGACTTTCTGTTTTCAGAATTTTTACTTTGTCGAAATCAAATGTGTGTTGTTTATCTATGCTGTGGTTTGTTAAGGCTGTTTTGTTTTTTTGTCGAATTTGTGACCGTTCATCCTATTTTTTAGATGTTGGCTGGTTTGACCGATGTATACTCCATTGCAGTTTTTACAGGGAATTTCGTATATTGTGTGTGTTTTTTTATCCTTCGGAATTTTGGATTTTAATTTACTAAAGCTATTTCGTAGCAGATTGTGACTTCTATGACTGACAGTTATATTGTGGTTTTTAAAAACATTTTGTATTTTTTCCGACAGGGTTGGAATGTATGGTAGTGACATATATTTTTTATTTTTATCTTTTTTGTAGAATCCTGATTATTATAAAATTTATGTATTCTCTTTTTAAAAATGTTTTCTATAAGATTTTGCGGGTAGTTGTTAAGTTTTAGAGCTTTTTTGCTTTGGTAATAGCTTCGTGTCGGTATTCGGGGTCGGATAACATTATACTGCGGTCTGCAAGTCCAATAATGACGGATTTTTTTGGGATAAGTGATGTTGGGAATTAAAATGAATATATCTGGATGACCACGTTTCTTTTGTGAACCATATGGTTTTTAATGTGTTTTCTTTGTGATATATCGTTAAATCTAAGAAATTGATTTTATTATCTTTTTCCATTTCTATTAAAAATTGAAGTTTGTGGTGGTATTTATTAAATTCATTTAAAATTGAGTTGCACTGATTTTTGGGACTGCTGTTATGCAGTCATCGACATATCTAAAGAAAAATGGTAGTTTGAATTTTAGCGTTCTAATAACTGTTTCCTCGAGATCTTCCAGCACAAGTTGCGCTATTACGCTGGAGATTGAAGCTCCCATTGCACATCCCTCAATTTGTTTATAAAATTTTTGGTTATATAGAAAGTATGTAGAGTTTAAGGTTAATTCAACAGCTTTTAAAAATTCTTTCAACGGTATATCAGTAAATAGTTTTATTTCATCCCATTTTTTGTTATTATTTTGTTTACTAGACTGATTGGTACGTTTGTGTAAAGAGAAACTACGTCTACTACCCGCAAAATCTTATAGAAAACATTTTTAAAAAGAGAATACATAAATTTTATAATAATCAGGATTCTACAAAAAAGATAAAAATAAAAAATATATGTCACTACCATACATTCCAACCCTGTCGGAAAAAATACAAAATGTTTTTAAAAACCACAATATAACTGTCAGTCATAGAAGTCACAATCTGCTACGAAATAGCTTTAGTAAATTAAAATCCAAAATTCCGAAGGATAAAAAACACACACAATATACGAAATTCCCTGTAAAAACTGCAATGGAGTATACATCGGTCAAACCAGCCAACATCTAAAAAATAGGATGAACGGTCACAAATTCGACAAAAAAAACAAAACAGCCTTAACAAACCACAGCATAGATAAACAACACACATTTGATTTCGACAAAGTAAAAATTCTGAAAACAGAAAGTCATACTAAAAAACGCGAATTTCTAGAAATGATCGAAATCCAAAAAACAAAAACGCCATAAACGCAAAAACAGATACAAAACAACTTAGCAAAATATACCACAACATTATAAAATAAACACCCAGTAAAAAACGCAAACCAACATAATAATAAATACTCTAAATACCAAATAAAAATAGGACTGGTCCCTCAAACAATAACAAATAATTAGTTGGAAAACCCGTCATCTTTGCCATAAAACCTTCCTACCTCTGTTACCTAAATTATTAATTCAACCCAAAAACCCCCAAACTGAAATATGTACCCTGGCTCTAGCTCTCAGTTCATATCTATCCTTAGTGTAACAGTGCAAACATGTACAAAACCAAAAGAAAAAAAGTGCTTATGTAAGTGAAATTTTACAAACACATAAAAAGAGCAGTTCCCGAAAAATTTGTTTAAGGTAAAACATTAGTTGTTAGCTTCTAGATTTAGATATTTATTACTGTCATATTTTTTAGCGCTTAGTGAAAAACTGTATTTCTATTTCTGATGAAGGTCAAATAGTACCGAAACGTCAATAAATGCAACAAAAATAAGAAAAGAAAAGTATTTTTTTAAAAGGACTTAAACCCCAAGAAAAGTAAAAACATAAAATATATAATCCTAAAGTCCAAGAAAAACAAGAAAAATTTAAATATATATATATATATATATATATATATATATATATATATATATATATATATATATATATATATATATATATATATATATATATATCAGTACGCAAATCTGTATCGCATAAACTCATAGTAGTAGAAAGTTAATTACGTTTATCTAAGTATAAATTAAAGCTAATTGAAATTATATCTTAGATTTGACATGTTAAACGCTGATTTATATTTAACTATATTACTAATTTATCTTTTTTAAGACTCATACCGGTCTTCAGCAAGTAAAGCAATTTAAGTCAGTAGTGAAGAGACGATGATAAAAAAATGTGTTTTAATGATGGTAAAATTCGTGCGTATCTATTCAATAAAACTTTCGAGTCATCAATCAATTTTTTCAAGCAAATGGTAGACTTACAGCTACCGCAATTATGATTTAAAAAAAAGTGTAATCATCGATTGTACAAAGGAAACATTTATTATTTTAATTATGTATACTTACACATCTATTTAATAAAAAATGTGTATTTATTGAATAACTAGATCTTAGTTTATACGATTTCCTAATAACACTAAACAACTGGATTTTTTCTTATACGTAAACTGCTATGTCATTTTTATACTCTCTTAACTACCCTTATTAAAAAAAAAAACATAAAATTTTGTGTTTAATCATCCCTACTTTTTTGTAATAGTGACAGTCACATTGTACAAAAAAATGTTTTTTATATTTGTAATATACAGTGTATTCCAATTAAAACGAAGCACCCTAAATAAGTTCCTTATTTATACACTTGTAAAAAAATCCTAAAACACTTCAATTTTCATATTTAGAGGCACACATTTTTGTGTCACAATTTACTTGTTCAGGGTTATCTCCTTCTCCAACCAGCACAATCGTCAAAAAGTTTAAATGAGAAGAGTCAAAGTCATAGCTAATTTTAAAAAGTTTAAAAATTTTAATCCTAAATAATAGTTAACTTTTATTTTTGATAATTTTTATTCAATTTTATCTTGACAACGGTGGCAGACTTGCCAACAAAACGTGGATTTTTAGTTTTTTTAGTTACCTATTTTAAATTTTTTGGGTTTTTTAAGGTTTTATTTTTATAAAAAAAACGATTAGATTTGGCGTGCACCCAAATAAATACAATCAATTAAAATTTTTATTATTGCAAAACAAATAAAAACAATAAATTTGGTTTTTTATTTAAAATAGGCAAGTAAAACCAAATATTTTACCCTATAAAAAACAATATCTAGACCGGGATCTGGAGGGAGTATACAAAATGTGAGGACCGCATATCGTAGATCGCTTTGAACCCAAAAAGCTTGCAGAATCCAAATTCGGATGTTGCCAGAAGCCCAACTGGTTAGTTCTTAAATTTTTTTGTTTACTTTACCCCTTTAAATATTCAAGTAAATGGACTGAAAAAATGCTTTAAAATAACTTTAACAGTTTTTTTTAATAATATCCAATTATTATATAGGTGCAAATGGTTAGTTTTGTAAGTTAACTGTTTGACACTTAGGTATGGATTTTCCAAATGTCTCAAAGCTTCTTGAACAAAATTTAAGGATACAGCCTTTAAAGCGTTTTTTTAAATCTTTTCTATAAGATACTTCTGAGTCAAAAAGATACTTATAGTAATCTAAAATTTTATAAGATGCTAAAATTTATGTGTCAAATTTACGTTGATTAGCCAACAAAAATGCTTTTTAAAAAATCTTACATGTGTAGCATCTTGTAACTTTTTATTAAGAGTAAGTTTTCTTTTTCTTAGATGTAGCTAAACAGTTTTCAAATTTACATTTTTTATAGTCCTGGTTTAAGGCATCTAATACCAAAAAAAAAAAATAAAATTAATTAATTTTGCTCCTTCTTGCCCATTATTTAAGTTTTAATACGTAATGTAAAAAAATGACAATTACAAATTTTTACCCTTCTGATTTAACTTCAAATTTTGACATAGAATTCAATTCTCTACAACATTTACTTATACAATTTTGTTCTATTTTAAAAAATAAAAGTAGTTAGTTTCTGGGCATTTTTCATATTTTTAATTATAGCTTACCCTGTATATTACCAATCGGAGTAAAATTTTGTATTTAGGACCATGCAACTAGTTTTCCCAAAAGGACGTTTAAAAATTCCAAAATTTTTGGTACATTTGTCTTCTTGTAACAACTATACTGGGACACACTGTATATGAAAGCGGCGCTTTAACCCACCTTGTAAATGTCAAATGTTTTGGTTGTCGAACTGGGCGAACTCGTCACTTTTTTGTTAAAAAACAACTATTAAATTCTGGATTGAGTTGTCCGTTACTTTGTGATAGTCCATTTTAAATTAAAATGAGACAAATTACTTTGTTTTCTATCACTATATTTATCAACATTGTGACTGCAGTTTCGAAGCTTTGCTACATTTTCAAACTGAATATTCTAAACTACTTGAAACTTGTATATATATACACGTACAATTGGTTAACACATTTTTAATAATAGTGCCTATCCTAAATTTTAAAAAACTGTAAATAGTGGGCTGCTCCTCAGGTCGGTCTGGTCATTCAATAAATTTATTGAGGGGTTTTTATTGGCTTTGTAAATTTCAATAGACTCTAAAATGTTAAGTTTTTACTTTTCGGTGCGGTATATAAAATTTTAAGATTATCGACACTTGGGAATGAATGACCAGATGTTATAAAGTGGTTGGCAAAGTTTGAATTATTTTTATTTAGTACATATGACGATTTGTGTTCCTTAAACCTAATATTAAAATTTCTTCCTGTTTGCCCTACATATAAACTATTGCATTCTTCACAATTTAAACTATGAACTCCAGATTTATTTAATGGTAGTGTTTTTCCTTAGCATTAAAAAATAACTGAGAAACTTTTGGGATGGCCTAAAGGCAATTTTTAAATTATTATTTTTTGTTAAGATGTGTGCTATTTTATCTGAAACTGGTCCAAAATATGTTAGGGTATGGTATGTTAGGGTGCTATTGGGTTTTATATATGGGTATATATGATTAAGGGCTAATTGTTTTTGCATTTTCCATCCCTTTAGAAAACCACAAACGTGAAATAGAATTAAATACAATAAGAATTATTGCGAAAAATAACGGTTTTGATTTAAGTACCATAAATTCGCTAATTAATAAAAAACAAAAACAATTAGCCCTTAATCATATATACCCATATATAAAACCCAATAGCACCCCAACATACCATACCCTAACATATTTTGGACCAGTTTCAGATAAAATAGCACACATCTTAACAAAAAATAATAATTTAAAAATTGCCTTTAGGCCATCCCAAAAAGTTTCTCAGTTATTTTTAATGCTAAGGAAAAACACTACCATTAAATAAATCTGGAGTTTATAGTTTAAATTGTGAAGAATGCAATAGTTTATATGTAGGGCAAACAGGAAGAAATTTTAATATTAGGTTTAAGGAACACAAATCGTCATATGTACTAAATAAAAATAATTCAAACTTTGCCAACCACTTTATAACATCTGGTCATTCATTCCCAAGTGTCGATAATCTTAAAATTTTATATACCGCACCGAAAAGTAAAAACTTAACATTTTAGAGTCTATTGAAATTTACAAAGCCAATAAAAACCCCTCAATAAATTTATTGAATGACCAGACCGACCTGAGGAGCAGCCCACTATTTACAGTTTTTTAAAATTTAGGATAGGCACTATTATTAAAAATGTGTTAACCAATTGTACGTGTATATATATACAAGTTTCAAGTAGTTTAGAATATTCAGTTTGAAAATGTAGCAAAGCTTCGAAACTGCAGTCACAATGTTGATAAATATAGTGATAGAAAACAAAGTAATTTGTCTCATTTAACTATTAAATTTGTTCAGTCCATTATTTACTTAAATATTCAAAGGAGTGGGGTAAACAAGAAAACGGACCGATTGGGTTCCTGGCAACATTCGGATTTATAATCTGCAAGCTTTTCTAAGGTTCAAAGCGATCTACGATATGAGGTCCTCACAATTTGCATACTTAACTTCCTTAATCGCCTGCACTTATTACCCAAACCTACAGCCCAAATTTTTAAAAAATTGTCATCGCTTATATGACATCTTTAATTAGGCCATTGGCTGTAAAAAAACTTTGTATAATATGTATAATTCCACATCATATGTTTTTTATCATTTTAAACTCTTACAGGGAAGTATTTGTAAAAGTATGTCAAGCTTATTTACACTCCTAACTATAATGTTAGTTTATTAAATTGTCCTATGTTGTTAAAGCCTAAATAACAACCTAAGGATATACCGGTTTTTTAAAAAATTAGGCGTTTTGATTATGAAGATGAAACATAAACTATTAGCTGCAAGCTAAACGTGTTGAACGTCAACGTATATGATTACACCTCTCAGATTTTAAATAAACACACTACCTTAGATGGTTGTAAAAAATATGCTTTTAACACCTCAGGATAAAAAAATATATGTAAATAATTACATAAAGTAAAATGTAATTGTATTATTATTATTATACATTTTAATTGTTGTAAGTTCCGAACTGATGCGCATTATAAGTAAGTAAGTAAAACCCCTGATGCATATAATGCTTTAGGTTTTACGCCTCAAAAGGTTTATGATCAATTATTTTTATTTATTATTACTTAATAAAAGCTTCAAAAAATCTTTTGCCTTAAAATTTAAAATATTACGAAATATTTTTTTATCTAGAAGAATAAAATTGTAATTTCTTATTATAAAGAGACTGTTTTAATGGCAAACATCCAAATATCCTTGTAAGTTATAGATAAGTAATTTTAATTTTTACACATGGATTTTTTCATAAAGGGTTTACCAATAAGAGCGTCAGAACTTTAAAACACCACTAAGTAATAACTACAAGAAGAATGTAGGTAATTTTTATTTTATGAAAAAAAAATTATAGCATTAGGTTTTAAAAATAATATTGTTTAAATATCCTCCTCTACTTTGTTCACTTAGATGGATTCTTGTGGCCCAATTTCTGATTATTTGTCTAATTATATCACCTGGTAAATTTGTAATCGTGCTTAAAATATTCTGCTTGAGGTCACGAATCGTTCTTGGCGTATTCTTGTAGACCTCAGATTTAAGGTAGCCTCACAGAAAATAATCCAAAGGTAAGAGATCGCATAACCTTGGCGGCCAGTTCACATTATCATTTCTTGAAATAACCCGCACTCTGATGATAAATTTTAATAATTTAATTTTAATAGTTTAATTTGAAATAATTTATTTCTACATGTTGTAGAATCGTATTTCATTTCATAATAACTTGCTAGACATTCCCGTAGATGGGAGGTTGGGTAGATAGGACTCTGTAATACTTTTAATAAAATCTTGGACAAGCGCTATCTGGTAACGGCGGGAATAAGGATCGTGCAAGTATCTTCAGAAATTAATGGTGCGTTCAGTCATTTTTCCTTGGTATCGTAGCATACGTTCTCGTATACAGAGTGGACTTTATGTAAGAACCCCTGTCAACTTTTGATAAATGGTTCATGAAATTTCAGGTAGTTATACAGTAGGGACCTTAAGTTCTCTATAATATCGATAAAAATGCCAAAAATATAATTAAAGCTGTAGATATTTATTTTTATTTGCAGTTTTTTGATGGAACGAAAATATATTGAGCCATTTTTGTAGTAGGTAAGTCAATACTAAATGTTTACTTGTTTATTTGACTATCGGCTAAAAACAAATGGTCGGTTTAAATGTTAAACTTACCAAGCAACATTTCAAGGTGCAGGAAGTTTTATGATCTTAAAGAATTTTATACAAAATATCTGATGAAAATAAAAAGAAAACCCGTCCGTTTTTGTTTAATATGTCAATAAAGCTTTATTGAATTTATAACCTATTTTTATTATCATTATTTTTTAACCGATATGTTACTGACTTTTACTTTTAAACGAACAAAGTATTAAACAATATTTATCCCCAATGCGTTTTTTTGTGTGGGTAATATGAATTTGGATTAACCCGCAATATTTAAGTTCTATGTAAGACATGTTTGCAACTCAATAAATATACAAATGAAGTAAGTTTTTTTTAAAATTATAGTCAATTTGCTTAACAATTTAGGTCCATACTTCATAATAACTTGAGAAGTTTATTGAAATAATATATATTTTTTAACGTAAATTGAAGAGGTGTGTCAATTACAATGTTCGTTACACGAATTACACTATATCTTACAAATTAAACTTTAAGTTAGATTTAAACAAGTTTTAGATATTTTTACTACATTTTTATTTTTAAAATATTAGAATTTAATAATTTAAACTTGAAAAGAAATTATACCATTCATATTGCATCTCATAACCATTGAGAAGCTCCAACTCAAAACGCATTTTTCATAGAACACAATTTTTAGAGTGTCCCACAATTATGTTAAAAATTATAAGATACTAATAAAATTGTGCCTTACGATAAATTGCGTTAACATGTAGTTAAAAGTTGTTTTCAATTTGGAAAAAAGATATAGAGTTGTTTTAAAATATAAAAATTAGGTTTTTTCATATCTTGCTGTATGTAGCCGCTGCAAAACATCAATATTATTAATTAAAATTTTGGACTTTCCCTATTTTCTAATGTATTTGTTTTACAGTTGTTTTTTTTCTTAATTATACAGCGTGTTTACTTAAGTTTGCACCATATGGAAAACTTATTTATTATTAATTTTACGAAAGAAAGTTATTCTTTAAAAAGTTCTGCATGGCTCTAAAACCTGAAATGCAATTTTTAGATATTAATTTTGTGCAGTGGTATACGAGGTATGTCAAAAAATGTGTTTTTGTTTAAGAGGTGATTACTTCGATTTTTTAATATATCGAAAGTTTTTATAAAGAAAAGATGTTTAGAATTAAAAATAACATTCAAGTATGCAAACTTGTTTATTTTCAAGAAATAAAAATCTTAATTTAATATGCGTTTTCTGTAAAAATGTAAGTTTATACATTAGTTCATACTTATTTCGAAATGTAATATGTAACAAAAATATGTAAAAATTTTATTGATAACCCAATTTGCATATATATATATATATATATATATACATACATATATATATGCATATATATATATATATATATACTTTAATCCCAAACATCTTTTCCTTATAAAAACTTTCGATATTCTTAAAAATAAAGGTACTTTCCTCTTGAGCAAAACTTATATTTTTTGACATATTTTGCAAACCACTGCAAAAAACTAATATTAGATAATTACATTTTAGGTTTTAGACCATGCAGAACTTTTATAAAGAATAACTTTTTTGTAAAATTAATAAAAAACACGTTTCCGTCCTTACTATCCTAAAAATCCTTTGTTTCCTTAAATAGGCTTCTCAAGTAATTATGCATCTACCACAAATTTTAGATGGTACACTGTTATATCCACACTGTATTTATAGTATCTACAGATTACTCATAAATCATATTCTTTACAATTTTTTTTAAATTAACAATTTAAAACATCTTCTATGTTTTATGAGTTCCTTGTAAAGTGCATTTTTATCTGGAATATTTTGTATACATGTACATGTTTAATCAGTAATGAATAGATCATAAAATTCCTATATATATATATATATATATATATATATATATATATATATATATATATATATATATATATATATATATATATATATATATATATTTAAATAGTGCGAGACAAAAATGAAAGACAATATTTATTTATTGATTTGGCATTTATTTAATGAATATTTTTAATTCAATTATCAAATAATTTATTTACAATGACCCTCCTTAAATTTTAAGATGTTGCACAAAGAAAGTAAATACGTGTGGCTCTTAAGTAAGTAAAATAAATAAAATAAATTACACAAGTATAACATAAAATTAAAGAATTACAAGAAATTATTTAAATGTCTACCTGCTGTTTAAAGACATTAATTTAGTCGTTGATTTAATGATACCATATACATCTTGCTGAAAAAATTAAATTGTAATTAATGTTACTCTTACCGTACAACTTAGCTTCAATACCGTTAAGTTTAATATTAAATTAAATTATTTCATCACTCCAGAGAAAAGTGACATATTTTAAAAATGCAAGAGGTAAGTTATTTAAAAAAATAAAATTAATGGTGACGGAGAATACTTTGGAAATCTTGCATAATTTAAAAACCCCAAATCCTTTACCAATGCCATAAATACTGATGTCACCCAACATACGCATTATTTGAGCACAGGAGGTTGCTAATATAAGGGTTTTATCTGGTAAATGTAAATGCGCCGTAATTACTTTATGTGACACGCTGCATGTTGCGTGTGTAATGCTGGACGTAACACAAGAAATTATATAGGTAACTAAATCCGCTGCCAAGGGTATCTGCCTCACCGGCTGACTTGGTGCGTTTTGTTTCATTATTTTGTTGTTGCGTTTCTTTATTATTATTTTTTTAATTAAATATATCTAAATTAAACTTGTCGAAATTCGACGGGTTTAATTTATCTTAAGAAAATAGCAAAATCTTTTTACTTTACACAAATTACAGAAATAATCAGATTTTGTTGTTGTCAAAACTAACTTTAAAAACATCAAGCAAAATATGACAAACAAATGTCATAGTGCACTAAGAGAGTTTAAAAGCATTCAACAACGGCGCCTAATTTAAAACGCTAAAAACGGTCTAAAATCCGTCAAATTCAAGGGGGTTCAATCTAGTTACTCCTAAAATCCAAAGAACAAATATTTTTAAGAGTTTGTCGGCCTGTAGTTCTTCTTCTAGATAGTTAAAAATAGGGTATTTTACCATAGTTTGAAAAATTATTAAAGATTTTGATCTGTAATATTTTTATAGTAAGTTAACTGATATAAATTTAATTTTATTTCATATCAGATATAAAACCGATAGATATTCGATTCACCTTTGTGGATGGTTATAACTTTTAAATACCTTCCCCGCCCTATGCGCTACTGTAGAGCTTAAAATTATTATTCAAGGCACACCTTTCTTAGCAAAATTATTAATAAAATTATTTATTGTTGTTATATTTTAATAAAAAAATAAACTTGCTAAATAATGGCTTGTGGTCTATATAAAGGTTAGTCGGCCAATATTACTAAGTACTTACTTGCTGAGTTCACCGAGGTAATACTTTACAACATTGATCGTTTACAGGTTCAATTAGTTTAAATTATACCTAATTATTTTGTTTACTTTTAAACAAGGTCTAAAAAGCTTACAAGCTACATTTATTATTGTATATTGGAATACTTTTTATTTATGTGACAATAATGGTCACGATTTATTCTACTAATACACATATTTTATTTTAATAAGTTAAACACCATGGGTACACCTCGTACCCTTTGCAAAATTAGATGGTATGTATTTATCTTCAGCTGCGCTTTAGTAGTGTTTCATAGTTGTGGTATAGCCTGTTCATTATGTATATTACATAGTTAACTAAAGGTGCCCAGTTTGAAAATATATTTAGGTATTTAATAAGTTCTGGTTATCATATTTTAACAAATTTTGTCTCTTTATTAAATTCCACATAAAAAAGGTAGAATACACTATATGTAAATTATTGCTAGTTTTTAAAATATAAACAGCATATCAATATACTTGTTAATGGTTAAAAGTGACAAAAGAAAATAATATTTTAATTCTCATTATTTATAAATAATTATGTCAGTGTCATTGTGACAAATATAAAGTGGCCACACGTCCCGATTTTTGTTAGGACTGGGTGTAAACAAAGAAAAGAAAAGGTTTTTGCGGAGGTGAGGATCCTTTTTTTGGTCTTTAAAAAATTTAAGAGATGAAAAATTAACTTTATTAATCACTTGACCGATTTGTTTTATTTATCGTTTCCCATTAAAATATTTTAAAGGTCAAAGCCTTTATTTTTTTGCTCTTAAAATTTTTTTGATAAAAAATAGAGAAAATTACATTTTATTAATTTTTTCCATTTCTCTCGATTTCTATTATTGAAATTGAAAATGTGGTCACTATAGGCTAAAATTTTGATATCATGTAATTAATAACCTTCTATTATAAAAACACTATTAATCTTGGGTATCTTAGCTATTTAGTTTAGTTTAGATATATAATTAGATACTTAATCCAAAAACCAGCTAAAAATTAAGGTTTTATGGTTTTTAGGAAGGTAAGTAAATGTGTCAAAAATTAACAAAATTGCTGACGTACCCATAATTAGTTCTTACAATGAAAGGTAATTAATTACATGTTATTACATTTTTTGTCAATCTGACCCAAATTAGGATATTAAAAAATAACGAGCACCAAAATATATATTTTTTTTTCAGTTTTTACCGTTAATAATTTTTCCAACATGCTATTAATATCTCAAAACCAGCAATAATTAACATATAGTGTATTGTACATTTTGGATGTAGGTTTAAATAAAGATCCAAAATTTGTTTAATTGCACAGGTTTACAAAAACAAAGTCCGGACTATTTGACCCGACCATGGTATTTCCTAGGTATTTTGGCGTCCTGAATTCAATTCCGGGATCAGTTTCGCCCCATCACGTCAGGAAAACGAGATTTCAAGGTCATTTAGAAGTCAAATGGCGATCTATTATAAGCGGACCTGGGACAAGTTTTTAAGCGATCTGTTAGCTTGAGCTTTGTAGAGCTAAATACCTTCGTAATATTGGGAAGTGGCTTCAAAACTGGACCAGGGGCAGTGCTGAGCCAGCCTAGTGGATAAAATGTTACCATAATCGTAGTAACTCGCGAATTTCGATCTCCCTGCCAAGGCGTTCAATTTCGGCGATCCATTTGCTGTGAGTTAATGACAGTGGACACAGCACTGATCGAAATGGCCCTAGAAACTCGTCAGAACATTGGAGTTATGCTGCGTGTGCCAGCCCAGAGAAAGGAAAGTGGTCCGAGGTATTCAATCAAATTTCACTTTCCTTGCCAAGACGTAGAATATTGGCGATGCAGTTATCGTCAGTTGATGCCTGTCGAGCCAGCACTGATCCAAATGCTCCTAAAACGCCTGGAGATCTTGTTGGAGGGACCAAAATTTCATTGACCTATCCCCACAGGACGAAGGTGGAAATCTTGAAAGTTTTGAGTTGATACCCTCGGCTCACTTTTTACAACCTTAGTTTTTCTCGGACAGTATACTCAGCTGGATCTCAATATTTGGAAGGTATTTAAGACCTACACAGTTGTTATTTAAGCTAACAAACCACTTGAAAAATTGTCTCGGGACCGGTTCCAAAAATTACCATTTGATCTAACTGATTATGAAATCTCGTTTTTCTGACGTTCAAAAGTCCGGTCTTTTATTTTTTTGTTCCATTAATAAAAACCTACTTGAAAATGAAAATTTTGTTTTTTAAATAATCTTGCATATTTACTTATACTGTCACTAAAATAAGTGTATTTAAATATTTTTTTATTTTGAGTTTTTTTTGTATCATGTAGAGGGGCAAAGTTATTTCGTGTTGAATATACTTGGGATATTCTGTCTGTAAATGTACTCTGCTCCAAAGAGTATAAACAGTAAATAATTTAAATACATAAAAGTCAAAATAGTTCATTCTCAAAAAACTTTCAAAAAACACACAAACAAGAAATCCATACTGGAAAAAATGCCCTTGTATAGGATTTAATATTTTAGAATGGCTTTCATGACCCCAACCGTTATCAATTCTGTACAAAAGTAAACAAAAAACACCCATGCATAAGACATTAATATCGGGTGATTCATTTAGATAAACTTTTTCTAGTAGGTATTTTTGGATAGATGGGAGGTTCCAAATTTAAAACTTTCATGGTATTTGTGTTCAGTACTGTTTGGTAATTTATCATGGAAAAACTTAGCCCATGGCACAATGTCTAAAACTTGTGCAACTGTATTATAAAAATCATCATTCTCCAAGGAATGTGTTTCGCGCTTCGGGCAACTTATGGTCCATGCATAATCGGCAAACGAAGCCGGCGATTCGCTGTACCATCACAAAAATTTGAACAGAACTTTTTAATATTGGATAATCCTTGACCAAATGGGCCACATACAACATGTAATACAGAAAATATAGCGGCAGTAGCTGCGAGTGTACGCGATGATCCTGACGAATCGATTTGGCGCTTGGAAATTAGAGCTTAAGAACGAACCATTTACAATATTTAATTTTTTTCTTTTTATACCTAAACCTTTTTTTTTTTTTGTAGCGTAAGTGTGGTTTTTTTCTCAATTATTTTTTAATTTAATCTTTGTAATAATAAAAAGCATTATTTAGGTTATAATTTTAGCTGAATTACTTAGGGGTACATTTTATGAATACTGACCTAAACATCATAAAAACTTATGTTAAAGAAAAAAGTAAATTAGTGTAAAATTTACTGTACTTAAACCGAATTTTTGTAACTTTAGCTATGCGTTGTTAATATCTATATTAATGCTCCATATGGTTTTAAATTAATTTAAAAATCATTTATTTAATATTCATACTGAGGTTGTTGATGAGGCGGTTGGCTATTAGAGCCTTCTTGTTTAAAAGATACAAACATATTACTTTATCTTTTAATAGCATTCTTCATTCTAAAATACGTGTTACCAATAATTTAGGTAAATAAAGCAGGGAAAAACATTAAAACAGGTGTAGTAGGTCAAGAATTACATAACTTGCTAATAGTACCAATGTTGATGTAGTAATACACTCTTAATGGTAGAAATATCGGTATTTATTTTCTTACAATTATATTTTTAATTTTCTAAGACATGAGGTCAATGCTAATTCGTGATTGATCATTTTAAGATTAATAATGTTGCCGACTTAAACGTGATGGAGTTTTTTTTACCATGTTTATTCGTTATCACATAAATATGTCTTTGCATTTTGCTTTAATGGGTGTGATTTGTGAGTTAAAAATACGGTAAAAAATTATTCTTAAGTACGAGGAGGATTTAAAAAATAAACCAGAATTTAACTTACATAATATTTTTATTTATTAAACAAAAATATACTATTTTTAAAATTTATCTTTACTTTTTTACTCTTAAAGTATATTATGCAGTTTTGCATCATTGGGAGTCTTCTAAAGCCACTTTAATAAAAGGTTTTGGTTGAACTATTAGACCTTATTGTCTTTTTTAGCAGTTTGAAAAAATAAAAAGGATTACGTGGTAATAAATCCTAAACATGGACTGGACCTCCTGAATCTTATAATTTTTGAAAGCGATGTATACTTAAGCAATATAAAGACAGGCAAGATCGTGCAGCAAATTGAAAAATGTTTACTTTTATCTTTTCTTTTTCTTAACAAAAAAGGCTTAACTAAGAACCTCGCGCGTAGAACCAAAATATATCAACAGTTGTATAAGTACGTTTACAGTCTTCCGGCAAACAGCGAGCGCGACGTGACGTTAGCGCTACGTGGACGCATTGAAACACCTTGTATTACATTGAATTTGTGCATGGCGGTCAAACCATTACGTCTCCATACCGCCTGGCATATCACGGACGTGTTTTCATATGACATAGACCTGCTGATGTCCCGCTAACGTCACATGAAATAAAAAATATTGTATATTATAGCTATTTATGTATCAAGGGTGTTACTAGGACTATAATGCCCTGAAGGTCGAAATAGCCCGAGGGCTAGATTTCGACCTGATGGGCATTATAGTCCAGTAAAGCCTGTGGTGCATACAATGCTTTATGTTTTACCCAAAAAGAGTTTTTCAATGACTAATTACATTATTTATTCGCAATATAAAAAATAAGTTGCACCTGTACCTGTATACGTAAGTAGATAATGACTGGTATTAAGTTGGACTTTGATGTTTCTATCAGTTAGTCAGTTGGCATTTTTTATTTAACGATTTGCTCAAAATGGAAGAAATTCCACAAAATATAAGAGAAAAGGCCATAAAAGCGACCGAAAATCTTTTGCCAGTTAAATCAAGCCAACAGTATGATCAGGAGTATGACATATTTGGTATTTGGAAAGATGCGAACGCAATTCTTCAAATAACCGAAACCGTTTTAATGGCATATTTTCAGGAACTGGTAAGTTACTGATTTTATTTTAATACATATGTTTAACAAACTTTATTATTTTTAGTCGGAAAAATACAGTCCGAACTCTCTCTGGACTACACAAAGTCATATTGGTAATGGGTGTTTTTGGAGGTTCAAGACGAGATGAGTTGGTCAAAATGACTATTGATGACATTGAAGATAGAGGAACAGTCTTGGTTATAAAGGTACCAGAAACTAAAACTTCAACTTCAAAAAGTTTTACTATCATTGAAGAAGATTTAGGCACCTTAAATTTAATAAAAAAGTACACAACATTAAGACCAGCTGGAATAAAGAAGCGAAAATTCTTTCTTACCCATAGAAAGGGTCGATATACAGTACAACCCATTGGAAAAAATACCATAGGAAGCGTCCCAACATTGATCGCAAAATTTTTAAAATTGGATAATGCAGAAGCTTACACTGGGCACTGTTTGCGTCGCACATCGTCAACTTTACTTGTTAAGGCAGGTGCTTCGTTTGAAACGCTAAAACAACATGGGAAATGGAAAAGCTCTTCAGTGGCTGAAGGATATATAGAAGAAAGTATTTCATCCAAAAACAAAGTAGCCAAAATGATTGCCAATTCAGTTAATTCCGAGGTTAATTCCGTATCGACAATTGAAAATTCTTTAATGGACTGTTCTTCTATACAAAATAGCGTTAGTGCTACCACCGCTGCTACCATCACAAAAAACACCGACCATTCTATAGTGGGATCAGCTACATTTTCCGAGACATTTCAAAATTGTAATTTTTATTTTGGAAATAAAGTTTAATTTTTAGTATTGTTTAAAGAAAAATATTTTTGTATAAACTTGATCTTTATTGTGAGAGAAATAAAATTGGATAAGCAATAAAATTTTCATATTAGCGCATTAGGGCATTATAAGCGGGCATTATCATAATGCCCGCTTATAATGCCCTAGGTGTGATAGCAGGTATTATTGCTACCATAACATATTCCGTTTCTAAGGTATTACAGATCAATAATAGATGGTAAAACATAAAATATAATATTTAAACAAATGTATTGCCGCAAGGTTAACTTAAAACAAATGGTCAAGACTATATTTAAATTTAATATATACCCATAATATTTTTGACGCACCCTGTATAATGGCAACGACTATTTTTTTAAGTATATTTTAAGTCAAATTATTGAAATAAGTATGTTTAAATAATATACAATGTACCAAAGAGTGGTAATGTTTTTTTTTAAACCTAAATTTAAAAAAACTCCCATTACTTTATTTATAAAATAAAAAAAATGTAGTGATATATTAGTACTCTAATGTAGAGAAAAAAATTGTTATCATACAGGGTGCGACACAAATTTAGGTGGTATTTTTAAATTTAAATATAGCCATATAACATATTTTTTTAAGGCCACCCTATGGCAATACCTTTGTTTAAATATTATATTTAATATAAAATAGTTATTATTCGGTAAACAGATACGTGCAGGTCACTTTCTATTTTAAATTTTAGACTATATAAAAATAAAATTTAACTTTTACAGACTTTTTTGTTTTTGTTTCAAATTGTGACAGATTTTTGGACCTTGTATAAAAAGGTACATTATTTTAATTCAATTTTTAGTTAAGAAGTGTTTATTTAAAAGGAACATGTCCATGTCCAGTTACAAATATTATAAGTAAAACGCAAAGAACGTCTGATTATAACTCTTTGTAGGCCTAGAAATATATTTTATAATAATTTTCTTTGTCATTATTTATTTTTTATGGGAAAAATCAAAACTAATTTTGAACATGGTTTACTTTTGTTTAAACTTTTGCTGTTTAATTATATACTTTGAATTTCTTCCAACCTCTTTGATAATTACTAGCCGTCCCGTACCCACTTCGCTGCCCACCAAAATTTTTATAAAAATTACTTTTTTGTAAAATTAATAAGAAAAAAGTTTTCCCTATGGTGCGAACTTAAGAAAAGACACTCTGTAACTAGGATTTATGCCCGGTGGCCATCTTTGTGACATCATAACGTCACTAAGCTACAGAATTTTACAAAGTATTATTCTAAACATTGATCCTGGCTCTATGCTTAATCAAAATTCATAGGATACTTAAACTCCCTACACATAAAACTAGACTTTTGAGTGGGTAATTACGGTGGTTACAATTTTCGTTCGGCGGCCATCTTTGTGTCGTCCAAGCGTCACTAAGCTACCGAATTGTAAAAAATTTATACCAAACATTTATCCTACCTTTATGACGAATCTAAATTTGTGGGTTACACTTACTCCCCTATAGGAAAGCGCACTTAACCTCTGGCTCAACGTCCAAAATGTGGTCTTGTCCCTTTTTTAATAAACATTCCTTAGTTATGTTGTAATTTCTATACCTGATATAAATAGGTATATTAATTTCTTATTTGAAAATAAGTCTGTTCTAATGTCAGTCCTTATTAAAATAGGAAAATAACTGCAATTTTAGTTACTGCCATAGGCCACTTTTTTTTCCACGAAGTTCTTAAAGTTTGCTTATGAAAATAAAATATCAATAATAAAACTGCTACGGTTGTGTACTAGGTATAGGGGTCGTTATATTTTATAACTATTATTAACCTTGGCAGATTAAAAACTGTCACTAGCTACTCTCAGATATCAATAATAAAACTTGCCTAAAGATATTAAGAAGACTGTTCTATATTGGATTCATCAAGTATTTATTAAAATACTGTTATTTTAATTATTGATATTTTTCTATTACATTATTATTTCTAACAAGTATAAAAAGGTTAATATTAAAATATATTTAAAAAATAATAATTTGCTAGTTTCCCTGTAAACATTTTTTTGTTACATTACCCAATTTTTGGTTTAATATGGATATCATATGTAAATAAAAGCACATTTTTCCCAGATACTTTATTGAAATATTTTCTTTTAATTACGATATCTTTTACAAGTTTCGACAATTAATTTGTTTTTGTTACTTTGTGTTTTAAATAAATTATATTATTTTAAGGACTTAATTTTGTATTTATATAGGATTATATTATTTAAATTAGTAAATATATGTTTTAAATACGCCTTTTAACTTACAATAAATGTATATATTTTGGCACAAAATCCACATTAAAAACATTTTTTTCTATATAAAGAAAAATTTAGTATGCATGTTATAATCAAGGACGCCCACGCAACATTGATTATTTTTTAATTATTTTATTCTTCACGTGCAAATATAAAAATAAAACTACTTTGCATATAACTCTCGTCAAAATAACGGTGCTTATCAAGTTACATTGCAAATTTACCGGCAAAGGTAGCTACTAATTATAATATTACTGCAATAATGACTAAAGTAATTATAGACAACGACGGTATAAAAACGTAATGGAAAATCAGTAATTATTTACATATTTAGTGTGGTGCCGTTGGGTATAAATATGCGAATAACTGACACGCCAAATGAAAGAAAAAAATACCAATCAATGTTTATGCATCTTAATTTCTCACTTGCAGTAGTCATATAATAAAACTGAATATTATTTTGTATATTTTGGTTAATAAAAACTCTGGGTTCAGGGAAACTGTTTTATAAAAGCAGCAAATATACAGGGTAACATTGAAAAAACTACAATGCACAGTACTAGATAGAGGTTATGAAATAATAACAAAAGTTCCAATACACTAATATTTTATTACCTTTTCTTTTCAAGATGCAGGGCATTAAAGTTTCTTTGTAATTTAGATTTTTTTCTTTTAAAGGGATATCTTAAACCACCTAACCACCAGCTTATTTAGCAGCACATGTCTAGCTAATAAGCAATAATTTATTCAACTTTATGGTCTTGATGACGTTAAGTTCTTTTTGTCGTTATATAAAATTTCTTTAAAAAATGGTTTATTACACCCACGAAGAATAAAGGGACATGATTATGTGTTACGTAGAAGCTCGATCCATTTTTTAAAAGCGCAGCGTATTTACCGATACATAGACGTTAAAACAATTATTAAACCTTGCATAAGCATTTGGGAGAAGATAGCTGTTTCAAAAAAGCAAGAGTTATTAGCGGAGTTACCACAACTCGTCGTACTGTTCAAAACAAAGAAGCTGTTTTGCAAAGCGTAGAAAACATTCCAGTTATAAGCACCAAAGATGTAAGTTTAGCGTACAAAATATCAATCGTGAATCATTTAGACAAGTACTCAAAGAAGAACTTCTTCACCCCTTTCTAATTTTAAATCTAGGAAATTCGCGTGTTTTCCCTTTTCTTTGGTGGTCATAAAGTACACAAGATTGTAAATGGTATTAAACTTTGATGATAAAATATTGTTTGTGATGAATGTAGTGACAAGTTTCAGTGGATGACTAAAGTTAAATGACCGCTTTAACCCGATAAGCAGTTTTACTTAAAGCTTTTTTATGCCAATAAACATATTTATTATTATTATCAAAAAACTAAGTGGTGTCAGTCCCTGGTGTTATCTCATTTTAACTACTGTTTATAGTGTATCTTAAAGTATATCGCTTTGGCTTTTGACGGGCAATACCCCAATAAACCCTTAATGATTTATGACCTATTGTTATTGGGCAAACCTATGAGTTCATAATGACAGGGGTGGGCCAGGTATAAATATCTCTTGAGTTTTGACAATTTATATAAATATTTCTGCTAATATTTTAGTTGTAGTGTTGAATAACCGTTTTTACTGTGCGTTTCGAAAAAGTTGTTTTACGGGATTACATATAACTATGTCGCGTCGAAATCATTTGTCATTAGATGCAAAACAGGTTGTAAAAAATGTGTATGAAACTTTAATCAGTAGGGAACGTATTAAACAAGAAGATTTAAAAAAAAACCTGTCTACTTATAAAAACTCCAATATCGTCGATAAGGGATATTATTAATAGTGAAGAATTGAACAAAAGAAAAAGCGTAGTGATTTTCGATCTCACCGTATAGACAATAGTGATCAAGACCTAATAAGAAGGAAAATATATTGTCTTGGATAAACTGAAAACGAAGCTAGAAGAAGACGACACTAATATAAATATTAGCCGTGCCACCCTCCATAGAGTTGTTTGTAAAATGGGATTTAAATACCGCAAAATAGACAAAAAACAAATAGTAATGGAATCGCACAGATTACGCACTTGGAGATTTAATTACCTTCAAGATATAGGTTAAAAAACAGATCCATAATTTACCTTGATGAAACATGGTTCGATACACACGACACGGTATCCAAAGGATGGGTGGATTCCAGTCAAAACTGTCAGACGAAAGCACCTTCAAATAAAGGAAAACGCATTACCATAATACACGCTGGTTCAGAAGACGGATTTGTCCCAAACTGCTTGCTCTTGTCTGCAAAGAATATTAAGTATTCTAGGTTGGATTATCACGAGGATACAAGAGCAGAACTTTTTGAAAACTGGTTTCCAAATTATCTTTTAAAAATTATTCCAAACAGCAGTGTTATTGTCATGGATAACGCAAGCTACCACAGCCGTCTGCTACAGAAAGCACCAGCTTCATCCAGTTCAAAAACTGAAAACCAGGAATATTTGTTAGAAAATTATATTTATTTTGAATTCAGTTACAAAAAAGCGCAACTTTTGGAAGTCATAAATTCATATGCAATTAAAAAACAATATGTATGTGACAATTAGGTATAAATTTAATTAAAATTATTAAAACTTTGCATATATTTAACTTCTTAATGTAATTTTAAGATTAAACCTACTTAAATAAACAACAAATTATAAATCTTTGTATTATTTGGATAAAAATGTAATTATGTACGTATAGATAATATAGTTATAAAGTTATTTATAATTATTAAAACTTTGCACATATTTAATTTCTTAATGCAATTTTAAGATTATACCTACTTAAATAAACAATAAATTATAAATCTTTATATTATTAGAGTCCGTCCCTGATGTTCTGCCCTTTAATACCTACTGATACGCAGTTTTATTGCTGTCGGCAGGTATATTGGAGTACTGCCGTCAAAAGCCAAAGCGATATACTTTAAGATACACTACACCTGTGTATGGTCCTTTTCTTAGCAATAACAAAAAGCGAAGAATGCAGAGGGTGCAGAACTCTGGCTGTTGTTTCGTTCGTTCCGCAAATATGATATCTCAGCTGCACTCTTGGAGCTTAAATGGTAAAAGCTCTCGACAGTCTGGTTTAGAAAGTGTTTCAGTGTTTTCAGCTATCGATCACCTCATATTCATAATGGTCTGGCTAATAAGTTAAAGGGATTAAGCCCTAAATCATTAAAACGCAGTTTAAAATGTTGTTTGCTTGCTTTCCAATAGTAACTTTAATGTTGTGCGAAATTTTAATAATGTTATATTACTTACATTACATGTAATGGCCTTTTGCATATATTTATGTTTCTGGAATTTTCTTATTTGTTTAAGTGGTTGGTTTATTTTAATTAATTGTAGAATTAACTTCTTGTCAAGGTTGGATGTCAAGGTTGGCTAAATTTAGCCTTTTTTTGTGAAGTTTATGTATTTTGTATAAATTTTATAAATAAAGGACGATTTGTTATTATTATATTACAGTGCATGTCTTTAATGTACCCCCTTTTATTTTTTAAACGGGTAAATTTAAAAAATTAAAACTTTGGGATAAGAAATAAATGCCTAAATACTATATTTTAGATTAAAATTGACAAATGAAAACTTAAGATGACGGATGGGGGCCATGTTGTCAAAAAATTAAATGGAAAAGGGGTCTTGTGACACATCATTTTAAAACTTCCGATGAGTACTTTATAACCCTAGAATATTAAGTCAATACCTTATTTGGGTAGCTATATTTCCGAAATTAATAAAGTGAAACGTACTTAATGTGGTATTTTCTTAAAGCTGTTTTAAAGATCTTTTATGATAATTTTATGTGATAAAATATACAAGGTGCTTTATTAAAAAATATATACACCAGTATTAGCATTAAATAGATCTTTAAACGAGCTTTAAGAAAATACCACATTAGGTACACCTAACTTAATTAGTTTCAGAAATATAGCCGACCAAATCAGGTATTTAGGTAATTTTTAAAAACCGCCATTTTGTATTGAGTAAAAGTATTTATTTTATATTCTGGGGTTATAAAATACTTGACAGGAGCTTTAAAATAATTTGTCACAAGACCCCTATTCCTTTTAATTTATTTTCCAAGATGGCGCCCAGCCAAGGAACATTAAAAATGCACTGTATATTTCTTAAAACCGCTTTTACAATGTTGTGTCATGAGTGAAAGCACAATACTAAAAAATATCTCAAATATCACTCCTTGACGTTAACGTTTTAATTTTGAATTAATATGGTTCGTTTCTAGGGTAGTAGTATAGTAAACCAAAGATTGACACGACACTGTAAAAGCGGCTTTTAGAAACACAGGTAGAACATTGTCATCCAGAATTTTAAAAATTTGTAAAAAAGCTAATGCACAAAAACGTTTATTAAGGTCCTTTTGCTTGTTGCTAACTGATTAAAGTAACATAGCATAAAATATTTAAGAACTAAAACACAATAAGGCACATGGGATAAATAGTCTTTAAGTAAAGTGTCAAAAGATTACGGGGCCCTTGACATACATACAGGTTGTCCGAAAAGGTGAGGTCAAAAATGATAGGCGTGATAGAGTGAGCCAAAATAATGTTGGTACTTTATATAAAAAAGTTTTATCGCGCTTTTTAGGTAGATATTGACCTTCAAAGTTGTTATAAAACAACTAATTTCCAATATAACTTTTGAACTGTTGCCACAGAACCAATAATATTTGGGCTACTAGATAAACTTGTAATATTGCTTCATTCTATAAATAAACGGCTGTTCAGTAAGTCGGAATTACACAGGGTGCGACGATTTTTTTTCATTAAATTTATGCATTTTTAACACTGGTGACAAATTCGACATGTAAGCCCCTTAAACTTGATAATACAGTAAAAACTGTTTTTAAGAATTTTACCATATTTTAAAAATTTTCTGGCAAAAAATGGTTTTTTTTTTAATATTTACAAAATTCTGGTATGTCTGGCCTTAAAATGCGATTTTATAAAACACGGTGCAAGATATTAATTCAAATAGAAAATGCCTTTTTTGTACAAAAATAATTAAGGAATTAAGCGGTCAAGGCAAAATGTCGATTTGTAACCGGTGTTAAAAATGCATACAATAAATGAAAAAACAAAATCTTCGCGCCCTGCATATTTTCGACCTATTGCACAGTCGTTTACGTATTAAAAGTAGCATTACTATGGGTTATTTAGAAGCCCAAATATCATCGGTACTATGGTAACAGTTCAAACGTTATAACTTAAATATATTTTTTAATACCAACTTTGAAAGTCTGTATTTCTTTAACGAAGCGCGATAGAATTGTATTTTAAGCATCTGATCTTTACATTTTAACATAGCAGTTATTACACTTATATTTAATAGCGAAGATACATTATCATATAATAATTGTAGGCAGAGGCGCATTTACATATTTGCCGCCCGTAGGCTATTATTTTGGCGCCGCCCCTATTTTTATCCTTTTTCCGTGAAAAAATAATTTGGAAGAGCAAAAAAAATAAAGTCCTCACTTTCATTTCTACGAACAAAATAAAAATCGAAATCCACTCAATTATTTATATTATTTATAAGTGCTAAATCTGCCGACCCCTAAAAACGTCTGCCGCCCCCTAAAAACGCCGCCCTAGGCTTAAGCCTACTCAGCCTTTTGGTAAATACGCCACTGATTGTAGGACTACATCTCTAATAATTGTGAACATATTTTAGCGCTTACTAAGTCACAGGTTAAATGAATACACATAATAATGTAACTTTAATAATATATATTTACCAAAGAAAAAGCAGCATCCGATGCTATTGATGAACTGACTGGACTAATCTATGGGACGAGAAATGTGTGTCATTGTGTTTATTTGTGGACCTAACTAAAGCTTTTGACACAGTAGATAATGAACAAGTTTTTAAAACTCTGTAAAATACTGGTTCCAACATAAAGTAATTTAAAGATAGAAAGCAAGTTAAAAAGATAAATACATTTTATAGCGAGAACCGAACGGTAATCTTTGGCATTCCTCAAGAACGGCTTTGTGTCCTTTTTAATTTTATATTTACAATAACTATTTGTATGACTTAACCATAGATGGAAATACAGTGCGTCAATGGAGGGACTTAACTATACCTTTAACATTTTTTGTTCCCATTAAGTAGTAAAATACATTTCTACAATAAATGTTTTCCTTTTTTTATATAATATATTAACCATTTTAAACTCGCCTGTATACCATTAGGAAATTTTTATTACATCTTTTAACATTTCAGACGAAGCAAAAATTTTTATAAAAAGTAACATTATTTTGAAATATTATGAACAAAATAATTTACAGGTAACGGTCCATCCGTGGACACACTGTATAATACGTTTTGCTAATGTAACGTGTATTTTTTATAGAGATATAAGTTGAAGTGATTTTAACAAAAGGTGGAAATTAATTTTTCCATAATCGTAAACTAGTGCAATGCTAAACTGTTAACAATACATTTTTCAAAATCAAGGTTTTGCCTTTTACCTTATCAGACTATGTTCTAAAAATTGGGTAATTGATTTACTATATTAGGTTTTTATTAAAAATTTTAACAATATAACAATTTAAAACTTTTGTATTTGGTATGGCCTTATTAAAAAGCAATTAAACACACTTAATTTGTGGAGTTGTGCTATGGGGTGCCGATGCCGCAGCAAGCAGATATGCCGTTATATTATAAAAAAAAATTAAAAGAAGATTCTACGGCAAGTTTGCAAAAGAACCATTTATATTTCCAGTAATAAATTGTATAAGGTACCTAAAGTGCTGTATGTACGAAACCGGTGTTGCTTAAAGTTACTTATGAGGAACACAAAGAAAATACAAACTTAAACTTTATTTATATTAGTGTTGTATATAATAACTTCTTAACCTGTAAAGTTAACAAATAGCCTATATGAAGGAGTAAGAGAGTATTATAAAAACCTTGAGCAATACCTAGGAATATAACCCCAAAAAGAAAATCGTCAACGTGTCTCTTACCTCTAGGAAACAACGCGTAGTATGTAAGGTTCAATATAAAACCTTTGGAGCAATACCTAAGAATTCACCACACAAAAGGAAAATCGTTAACTCCCTAACCCTAGGGAACAACGTTGAGTATAAGGAATTATGTCAGGAATAAAATTGCCCAATACTAAAAAAAGTATATGCAAAAGTATCGTTTTCTAACTGCAAGAAGTTTAAAAACAGCCTAGTCATTTTTATCTAAGGGAACAAATTACAGATAATGAAACCCCTAAAAGGAGCTAAACTCTTAAAAGCGACCAATCACCTTTTCTATAATTTTTTTAAATCCAATTAAACAATTTTGACACAACCACTTATAGGAAAAAAACGTACCTTTTGTAGGATAAGATATTTTATTCTAAATACATTTAGGAAAGGTGAACAGTATGTACTCCGGAACCCCATCACAAATTTGGTCTTGGTTTAATAATTAGAATGGCTAAGTCTGTCCTGAAATATTTAGGGTCTCCTATGGACTAAAAACCAAAAACATATTTTATCTTGTCGTTTAAATCAGATTTGTCAGAGAGTACTAAGCAATGTTTTACAAAAGAATCAAAGTACATTTTTGTTTACTGTTTTTGTAAATATTAATTTTTCCAGTTGGCTTGCTAGACTGTCAATAGACGCTCCCCCAGATGGCAGATATGGGTGATACTGGGAAATTAAATATCCAGGGCGTGCTAAACTATAATTGACAATAGGAAGCAGCACTGTCATCACATTGGACATTGGGGTATTAAGTGCAGAAATAGTTTTATAACGACCTAATTATAAACTTGCTGTGACAGCCAATGTACTGGACAGGAATGGTTAAAACATCATGGGATCAGGAAGACAAATATAATACAAATATTTTATGTCTCTACTGCTGATAAAGACAAAGAAGAAATAGAACAATTCTTTACGACGAACTGAAGAAACCCTAGATAAACATTACTCAAAATTATGACATTAAAGCTATAATAAGTATTAAGATGCAATTTAAAAATTTAATTTACTTGTCAAGACAACGCATGTTAAATTAATTCATTTATTTTTTAAATAACAAATGTTCAAAAAATTAACTCCATAACTAAAAATATTTTTAGTTAGAAAGATAAGCAATTATGTCAAATACAATAAAACGTAAGTTCTAAGGACAAAATCACAAACGGGGAAGCCATAATTGTAACCCCGATTCCGTAAAAATACAAACATCAAACCACATACATATAATAATACAGTACTAACACGCATACCAAAAGTCAATCTAAGTTGTTTATTGGTTTAGTTTTTACGAACAACAAGAAATTTAGGTGTAGTATTTACCACTACCAAAATATAACCCTAAGTTAACATGATAAAACAAACGAAAATTGTGTATACTTTCAGAATATACAACATATAGATTGTAATATTATATTAAATAATATTTTTTACCTGAAACAAAAGGTAACCATTCTCGTACATCCAAAAATCGCCAGGATCTCCTTGACAGCCTTCTTTTCTTACTATTATTGCCAGTACCTGATTTAATTTAACGCGGCAATTTATTCCGCTATCAGGTCCTATTCGGCTAGAAGTCATTTTCAGGTGATCATCCTGTAACAAAAAGGGCGGTTAATTGTGTGAATAATTAAAATAAAGACAATGGAAGTCCAAAACTCTTTTAGTATTAAAAAGGATGTAATATACCTAAGAAAATAATAAACTAGTAACAATTAGTGGCTTTAAGTTCTTTATTTGTTTTTTTACTTTCATTAAAATTTATGAATGTATCGATAACCCTTACTGTCTTTTTATATTAGCGGAAGACGAAAATATAGGCGACGGACCAACGCAACGCTATTGAAGTGTATGGAGTCTTATGAGATCTTTCATATGAAGAGAACGCGGAAAGTCAGCAAACTCAAAGGTTTCGTACAATTTTTTATTACTCTGGCCGTCAAAACCGGCTTAGTGTGAAATAGCGTTTAATAGGGTAAAATAGACCTGTTGATGGGCGGTTAAATTAAAAACCGGACTCATATTTTTAGAAAATTATCATCTCCGATTTTTCGGATTTTATTATTTTTAAAAGCCGCCTTTATTTAAAAAAATAATTGAAATAAATATAACACAGAATAAAACAAGGGGTATTTAAGTTGCCGTTTGCTAAATTATATCCACATTTACAACAGGCTGGATTTTTTTCTTCTGTTCATAACCAGTTTTTCTTTATTAATGTTAAAAAAATTATTTACATATGACACCTATACATAAATTTGAATTTTAAATTAAAATTAAAAAGAAGAAACAAGCTTTTCTTATGCTAATGTGATCTTTCTCTTTTCTTTATATTGGTGGCTAATTTCAATAAAAAATATTGGAAAGAAATAATAAACTTTAAGTAATTTGGTTACTTTAAATACTTTTTAAGAGAATTTCTTTATTTTGCAAATTTAATTTTTTTTCAAACATCCACAGCTGTATACTTGAGTCACATTGAAAACAAAAGGATTTATTGCCATACAAAGACTTATTATAAGAAATTGGCGTAATAAACTGTTGTCTAAGAATTTTTAGAATAAATTAAAAAAAAAAGGATTTGTAAATCAGAGAAAATGTAGTTCCCCCAATGCTAATTTTATAAAAAAATCATTTTTCCTATTAGTCATTAATTATCATGATTTCAGGAATAATTATTACTATTAAAAGTAAGTAATGGTTTTTAATTGATCATCTTGTTAAGCCGCTTTAATTACTACCTACTTAAATTAATATTGAATTAATTTTAGATACAAAAACTATTTAAACTCCAGAAAAAAAAATAGCCTTTTTGTTAATAAAATAAGAAACTTAAAATGGTTTTTTATTGATTGTTCTAAAAAAATGTATACAGGGTTTTTGTGAACCGGCAAGCTGTTATGGTAGAATTTTCTTATTAAAATAAGAAAAATAAAATCATATAGGTAAACATGAGTCCTTAAATTAAAGAAACAGGATATTTAACTTGAAGTAAAACTGTCTTTGTAATTATCCCAAGTATATTTTAACCAAGTTTTAATTTGTCCATGTGTTCATGGCATTAAGGGGCTAATTTAGTTAAATAAGTTAAATAAGTTTAATGACAAAAAGTAAGCCATTAACTGTTAGAATCTGTACAAATTTTTTATATTTTGTTTAGTTTAGGATTAAAAAGTAAAATACATATAATTGCTTGTTCCTCGACCATAGTCAAAACATTGGAGATTTTTTTATTGGGTTTTATACTTGCTTATTAACAACAACAATAAATAGCAGTAATATCTAGTATAACAATTATTACTATAATAGGTGTTTTCAAACTATTAAAGATTTTTAAAAGGTTAACTCTCTTTTTAAGAACAAAAAATGTGCGTTCTCATGTTTAAATATACATATATATTATTTTATTTTATTTAAAGAATTCTACAATAGCAGTTTGGGACCGCAGTTCACCTTGTATAATTTAACTGCAAACTGCATTATTGTTTATTTATTAAAAGTAATAAATAATATTTAAGCAGCATTATTACATGCAGAATGTTTTTATTTTAATTTCAAAATATCTTTTAAACTATTATATTCTTTAAAATAAATTTATCACAATCAATTATGCCAAAGTAGATAATAAATTATGAATGAACGAGTAAAGAGCTAAGTATATGGATGCACGGTGTTTTAAATGGGTTTAAGTGAAATATTATAACTTCTGCGTGCATAAATTGGAAAATAATTGGGTTATAAACGGATTGGTTAATTGTTTTAAATGCTATATTACAAAATTTATTGCTCGTCTATTTTTAGTTATTTCGTAAAATGTTAAAACATACCTCGTTTGAGTTTGCAGCAAATCGGTTTTTTATTATTAGGATAATAAAAAAAAGTTTATCGGTAATTATTCTTGATTGTAAAATAACCCAAAAATAAATTTTTACACTTGTTACGTGACATCTCTTTTGGTGTAAAATTTGTAAAAATATATATGAATTTCAATAACTTTGAAAGGTAATTATGACATTAGTTTTTTTTTAGAAAAAGGCGATACCTATGTAGTAGTAAAGTAGATGCTTATTTTCTAAAGGTTTTATGTTACTTGCCAGATGATCGCCGTGATGATTTATAATGCTAGTTATTTTACTGCTTTTATCGATCAGCTTAAAACATACGTTATTATTTTGATGTTTCAGTATTTTAAGCAAAAAAATCTGTAACGCATGGTGTTTCAAAAATAATATTAACCTTTTTTTTCTAGGAAATATAAATAATAAATTTCAAAATTATATTAGAATGAAAGGTCCACGATTCCGCTTTAGACGATTCCCGACATTAATTTTTAATTTTGTTATAGTAAGTTTTCATTTTTATTATTAATTTTTAAATTACGGTATTATTTTTTCTTCTTTTATTAGCGTAAAAAGGAACGTCAAAGTAATAATAAATTTATTTTAATTTAATTTAACTCCATATATGGATTTTTGGCGTGGTTAAAAATATTACATTCTGGAGAGTTGCTACAAACTCCAAAACCAACACTGGGGCAAAATAGCGGTTTAACCGGAAGTATCATAAACTTTCTTATTTTAAATACAAGTACCCACTTTTTTCTATATGTGTATTCTGTATAATAATCCTTTTTAATAATATATCATGCAGGGTGTTTCTTTTTAAAATTGTGACCAGAAAAGATTTTTAAAGAAAATTAATTGTCGCCATTATTTCTGTTTCGAATATATTTTTTTGCTAAGTGGCCTGTGAAAATAAAGAAATGACCTATTTTACTTTTACAGGTAGTGACTTATTCCATTTTTTTTATTTTTAATTTTTAATGTAATTAATGTCAATGTTTGACATTAATTGACATGAAACATTTTAAAGGAAAACACCCTTATTTTGTTTTATTTTTAAAATTTACACGAAAATATCTTTCTAATGAAGTATCACAACATATTGTTTATTTTTAATATGGCGGCAATAGATCATAGATCATTTATTAAAGAATTCCGGTATTTGGATGTTGGCAAAAATGTTCTATGGTCGCCATCTTGCAAATAGGCAATACATTGTGATCGTCATTAAAAAGAGATTTTAGTGTAGAATTTAAAAATAAAATAAAATTGGGGTGTCCCCATTTAAAATGTTTGTTAAATTTTGAATTTTCTGTCGTTAATTATAATTAAAGTTGAAATTACGAAATCTAAGTAATTTGTTAAAAAAATGGAATGAGGTACTACCTCGAAAGTTAAATAGGCCATTTATTTATTTTCACAGTCTACTTAGCAAAAACATATATCCAAAACAAAAATAATGGCGGCACTTGATTTTCTTTAAAAATCTTCTTTGGCCACCATTTTAAAAGAAACACCCTGTATTCTATATCATTAAAAAGGAAATTTTATACAGAATACAAGTATAGAAAAAAGTCTTGTATTTTAAATAAGAAAGTTTATGGTACTTCCGTTTAAACAGGAAGCGATTTTGTGGTCATAATAATGACAAAAAATGTTAATTTATATTATAATAACACTGTAAAATTTTTATTAGTCTCCTTGGAAACTAAAAAATGGGAAAGGGAGGGGAGAACAACATCCTGGTATAATTAAATGCTGTTTATTTTATGTACTTTGTTACTTAATTACATTACACAAATTTTAAAACTAGTGACACATGAACTAAAAGAAATAATGACTAAATTAAAGGTAACTTGACCGTTTGGTACAGTTGATGTCGCGTGTAGAGGGTTTGGGCCGGTTCTAAGCCACCCAATTTTCGGAGGATTTGGAGGATGATGTTTACCATTTATGCAAATTAGGTATGATTCACGTTGTTTATCAGTTACTAAAAATAGAATGAGTCAACTTGTTTATCCTGTATGTAAATTAAGCATGAGTCATCTAATTGGCACCCTTAACCTTGGGAGGATGAGTAACCTTGTTTACCAATTACGCAAATTAGACATGAGTCATCTTGTTTACCAATTATGCAAATTACTTGAGAGTATAAATTGACGGAAGCCTGGAGAGAAGAGTTTAAATAGCTACTTAATGAGTAACAAGTCAGAACTCGAAGTTAAAGTGGTTAGTTGTGAATGAGCAAGTGGCCGGGTTGGTTCTTACCTGTAAAAAAAGTACAAAGTGTGAGGATTTCAAGAACTAGGTGTGGTGTGTGTAGAAAAAGATTAAAAAATTCAACACACAGTATTACTTATTGTTCAAATTGTTGTGATCTACGGCCTGCTGTCATAGTGGAAGATTTAGTTTGTGTGGGTCAAAAATTTATAAGACATCCTTGTAAGAAAGTACCTCTCTGCGGATATTGTTGTTCCAGTTGTAAATAATGGAGAACGAAGAGCTGAGCGTGGCTGATGATATTCGGTGCGATATAGATTTAAAAACTACTAGAGAGTATGAGAAAATCGAATTCATAAAAGATCTTCCTGACTTTGCTGGCATCTCCAAACTTTTATCCTGTAACAGCACAGCATGGTCATCAAATTGTGAACATATTAGTGAGGCAAATTTGGCAGAGATGTTTCATAATAGTATCCATGGAACAGATTATTCCTCTTGTAATATGTGTTATGTGTTTTGTAGTCAGAGAGACAGAGTAATTATTTGTAGAAAGTGTTATGATTCATTTGAAGAGGATAATACTTTGTTGAAGTTTATAAATTATGTTTCGAAACTTGAGTGTGTATATCTTCACAAACATGGAGATTATCATTTGCATTGCCACCATTGTGGCAAGGATACATGTAATTATGGAAAATGTATCTTTGTTAGAGCTCATGATATTACTCAAGTGAATCAAGTATGGTATTGTAACAATTGAGATGAATATGGCTAATATATGCAAAAAAAAAAGTGTTTTAATTAGTTGTCTTAACCTTATCGTTAACGTATGTAGAACATCTCTTGGTAATAGGGGAGGGGTAGCAAATCTTCTGGTACCCACGGCGCATTTCTATTATCTTTCAGTAAGGACTGCGCAATTGTCAAGGTCACCTTTAGTTGGTGCTTAAACGGAATAATTAAAGTGTTATACGTTGTTTAAGGTAAATCGGTTAAAATACAAATTGGGTCGAAAATTTAAAAAATCATTTTTTATTATTAAGGCGGTTGGTCCTTTCGTAGGTCTAATAACTTCTGGTAATAGGTGAGAGGGTACAATATCTCTTGGTACCTACTGCGCATGCCTATCATCCTCCATTAAGGACTGCGCAAGTCTCAAGGTCATCCAAAATTAGTACCCAAAGGTGAAACCTAAAGGGCTTTAGGACAAAGATAAGTCATAATTGACACTCATCACCAAGTACCGAATAGCGTAGAAGCCAATAAGGCCTTTAAGGTCCAAGGTCACCTTAGTCTAACCTAACGGAACCCTTAAAATTACCTTAAAAAGTAATTACCTCGGAATTTTTAAAATTTGACGAAATGATTACTGCGCATGCTCCACGCGCATGCGTATTATGATGTTATAAAATTTAAAAATACTTTGGAAATTTTAAAGATCTCTAATAGCTTACAAGTTGTTTTCAAAGAAAATTCATTATTACTCAGTAATTACTGTCTAGAAGAAATTTCGTAGAAT